>AWUE01018941.1:0-21496 GCA_001974825.2 Corchorus olitorius
AGAAGAAGATGAGAACACTGAACAGAAGCGAAAGAAGAAAAAAAAGGGAAGAATAATTAACTTTTTTGGTTTTTTTTTTTTTAATTTGACCGGATTTTTCTTAATTCTTTTTTCCCTTTTTTTTTGTTTTGGGCGGGATTTTTCCCACCTAGGGTCCATTTTTGCTGACGTGGAAATTCCACATCGGCAGTTAACCTGGTCTCTGACGGAACCGTTAGTCACGTGACGGCACGTGACTAACAGCGTTGACGGTAAGGGGCAATTTGGCCTGATTTTGTAAATTAAAGGGGCATTGTGGCGCAATTATTAGTTTAGGGGGCAAATTGACCCAATTTTGTAAAGTTCAGGGGGCAAAATGGCTATTTAGCCGTTTGAAATTGAAATCAATTCATAAAGCAAAATCTTAAAGTCATGAAATACTTGAAAAATAAAAGTACTGAAGGAAATAAAATCTTAAGCCAAGAGGTGAGGACTACTCCTCCTCATCAGACACCTCAGCTTCTTCTTCTTCAACCTCAGCAAAGGGGTCATCCCCGTTGAAGACTTCAAAGTAGTTGGGAATATTTCCTGTCCAAGTACGAAAAATGTTGTTCAATTGCTCCAATTGGAAGTACTTGGTGCCCATATCTTCCTCAAGACCAGTTACGTCAACTAAGGAGGCAGCAAGTTCTTCAATCTGCTTGCACTTCTCTATAGCAGTTTGCTCCCTGTCAGTCTTCAGAGTAGTGAGTTCACTCTCCACTTTGGTCATCTGAGCTTTGAGACTGTCCAAAAGTGAGTTGAGAAGTACTTCATGGTCAGTAGGATTGGTCATCTCATGGAACTTCATAATCTCAAGTTCCAACTCTCCTCTGCCAATCAGGTATTCGGCCTTAGTCAGATGAAGTTGGGCCAATGCTTTGGAAGTATGGTTGTAGTCATCAGCAAACACCTTGAAGAGAATTGGGAACTCACGCCAAAATTGAACAATGTGAGGGTCAACCCTAGGGGAGACACATATGATATCAATTGACCTCAAGATTGAATCTGCATTCTCCTCCATACTAGCACGCTTGGCATTGATGAAAAAGCTCTTGATATCATCAATAGCCTTCTCGAGCTCCAAATTTGAGGGAATTGCTTCTGCAACTTCACCTTAGGAAAATTCAGGAGCGCTGCGACAAGATCCTTAGCAACTATAAAATTTAACAAAGTTGTTAGAATACAATTTTTGTTAATAAGTTTGGTGAAAATAAATATTTTTACCACCTTAAAATTATTCCCTAATTTTATTTCTTGGCAAAAATAATTATTATGACTGCCAAAAATAATTATGGTAATATTTTTAAGAAAATAAAAATGATTTTTGGCCATAAAATTACACTAAGGCCGAAAATATTAATGTGCATACCATACAAGTTGTAATTTTTCAACTAAGGTCATGGTGTGCTAAAATTCAAGGTTTTTTGGTAAATTAGGAAATTAAACTTAATTTAACCTAAAACTAAATTTCAAATTTTGGCTAAGTATACTAATTGCCAAAATTAACTAACTCAAACCCTAATTCCTAAAGAGCATGCCGCCCAACTTGCAATTTTTGCAATTACAGGCTCGGCATGCTAGGGTTTTCTAGATTTCATCAATTGGGAAGTGCACGTGTGAAATTAAACCTAATTTCATGTGTTTGGGACCTGATTTGATGAAAATAATTGGCCAAAAATAGCAATTTGGCCGAAACCCTAAGGATATGGTGAAATTGAGTGCCGCCCACATTGCAATTTGTGCAATTTAGGCCACGGCACTCTAGGGTTTTTAAATTCTATCAAATTGGGTAGTGCACGTGTGAAATTAAACCTAATTTCATGTGTATGGGGCCTAATTTAGTGTTAATTATTGGCCAATTTCATCAATTGGGCCAAAATTAGCGAGAATTTCAACCTAAAAACCTAATACTATGCCGCACAAATTGTAATTCATGCAATTAGGGGGCTACGACATACTAGGGCACTAAAATTGTAAAAATTAAGGCTCCTATACTTTTAATTAGGACTTAATTTTATGATTAACCTCCTGAAATTTTGGCTAATTTAATCAATTTGGCCAAAATTCACAAAATTCACATAAACCTTAGGGACTAAATTGAAGTTGCCGCCCAAAAATTCAAAATTCCTCAATTGGGAGCCGCGGCATGCTAGGGTTTATGGTCCTTGTCCAATTGGGTTTAGGGTTGATCTAATCCTAACCTAATTTCATAAGGAAAACACCTATTCCTAGTCCAATTTGGCTTCCTA
Source organism: Corchorus olitorius (assembly GCA_001974825.2). NCBI lineage: Eukaryota > Viridiplantae > Streptophyta > Magnoliopsida > Malvales > Malvaceae > Corchorus > Corchorus olitorius. Next base: position 2,271 of record AWUE01018941.1, read on the forward strand.
GACCTAATAGGATTTGTAATCCTAGCCAAATAAGGCCACAAATTTGCGCCTAAGGAAGGAAAATTGGGGGTCGACTAAAACACCCCCTATGTCGACATGATCAACATGATTTCATGCCATGGAATTCCAATTTCATGCAGCAACATGTTCACCTAAAGATTTATGGCAAAAATTAAGTCCTAGGCCGAAAACTATGTAGTTTTTACTAAGGATTTTTGCCAATTTCTTTACTAAATTGATTTGATTTCTAAATCAAATTTTTACCTAAAATTACAGCAGCCATATCATACCAAAATCATCATCAAAGTCGACCTAATCATGGCAATTGGAGCTAGGGTTGGCGGCATAAAGGAAATTATTGAACTTAAGTGCAAAAATTTAAAAGTTCATGAACAATTACCTTGATTTTGTGCCGATTTGGGGTCAATCACCATGGACTTGAGCTTAGGCCTTGCTTGAGTCAATTGGGAGTTGCCATCATGGGAGTTTGATCCAAATTGTTTGATTCTTGACAAGGATTTGGAAGCCTCCAAGAACAAGAAGCCGCGGCTTGAATTGCTTGGCATGAATGATGATTTTTGTTGATGATTTTTGTTGCTACCTTGATCTTTGGAAGCCATTAAAGCTTGAAAAGTTGCTGGAAAATTCGGCTAAGTATGGTACCAAGGAGGGGTGTCGACGTTGGCTAAGAATTAAAAGGAAAATTTCGGTCCAAGACCAATTTCCTTATATACAAGCTTAACTTCTTTTAATTCAAGGACTTAAGCTTTGGGGGGGGGGGGGGGGGCATTGTTTATACCTCAATTTACAATTGAGGGTAAATTGGTCTTATCATAATTATAATCAAGATGTGTGGTTAGGATTTAATCAAAATTCCTAAAGAAACTAGGTTTCTGCACCACTCTGATTCAAATTGAATTAGGAAAGTCTTGTAAATTAATTGCAAGGGCTGAAATTAATTAATTATTAATTAAATAATAATTATTTTCTTGAATAATTATTATTAAAAATCCCACATGTGCCGCCCCTACCTGGGTGAGTGGCAGATAAAATCAATCGGAAGCAGTTTCCTTTGATATTGCTGCCTGCTAGGGAGGCAAACAAGTAAAAAAGGAAAATTGCTTGTCATCTGCCCATGGGATGAAAAATACCTCATGGACATACATAGAAAGGCCCAAGTCGTTTCCCATACGAAGGAGGGGCCGCTCTCTGCCCTGCAGAGAGATATTTTTCTCTTCCTACAGGAAGGAGGCAGAGAGCTAAAGTTTGTCAGCAAGGGAAACATCTGTGCACGTGAGAGGGGCATGAGATTTTCAACCTCACACCTCCTCTATATAGTCGACCAATCATAGTGGAGAAATCGCCTAGCCTTGTTCCCCTCCCCGGGAGGCGAAACTGCAACTTGTATTTTGTTCAATTAAGGACAAAATAGTAAAATTGACCAATTGAAGAGGCTAGAGGCTGCGATTTCTACCAAGGAGCATACCATGATGATCCTTGAGCTATGTAGATCATCTTGGTAAAATTTCACCTCATTCTGACATCGGAATAAAAACTTCTGCCAGGTTTTCAGTTAAGGACATTTTGGGGAGTGAAACCAAATCCACCATGATAGAGAATTCGAATTCACTTGAAATTTTTTCCATAGTCTTATGGAGATATTTTAAGCCTACTGGTGAAATTTTGGTTAATTCTGAGATCGTTTGCAACTTTTGCATTCTTTTCAATTAAGGACATATGGCTTTCTCACCCCGGTTTAAGCCATTTTCTTAATTAATTATTATTTTCATGATTTAAAGCGCTAAATATGACTAAGTATGAGTAATTTCGTGTCCTTGATGATCAAAGTTTAATTCATGATGTCAATTGGCCACTACTTGGTTAAATTAGCTAAATTCAGCACAAAAGAAGCAATGAAGGCTTGCTGCAATGTGACAGGAAGAATGAAGAAATATCATCAACCACCCAGAAGACAGATATATATCTTCCATCCAAGCAGGGTGGCGCCCTAGTACATATTTTGTCCTCTCCCCAGTAGTTGGAAGCAATCAGAAGGAGAAGGAAGCTTCACTGCACCTTCCTGGAAGCTGTCATCTGCATAGGATGAGGATTTTGCCTTTCTCAGCAAGGCAAGCCCATTAAATGCTTAAGCCCATGCCGCCCCCTATATAAAGGGAGGCCATTCTCAGGTTCCAGGCAGATTCTGTATCTCAAACATTTCTCCCGAGAAATCAAAAACCAGATCCTGCAGCTACAAACACCAGCTCCTACAGCTACAAACTTGCTCCGCGCAAAAAACCAAGCTCCGTGCTTATTTTCTCTCTGGCTCTGCGCCATTTTCACCTTATTCATCACGAGTTCCACTCATTCTTCATATTTTCCTTGTTTAGATCTTGTCTCAGGACAATCAAACACTCTTTTAGTGTTTTAATTATTATTTCCATTTAAAGTTTATTATTTTCTTTTTAATTTCAATTGCAATCAAAGCAGATCTCCTAGATCTGATTCAAATAGAGAGAGGCCCATAGATGAGAAGCAGTTCGCTTGCGGATCCAATGATTTAAATGCTCTGATGTGACTTTGATCCAGTCCCCACAAATCGCTCTGATCTTTTAATCTACTGCTCCGCGCACCAGTCTAGTTTTTACAACCTCTTTGTCAATTTCAGCAAATTGACCGGCACGCCCTTATGCTGTCATAAAGAATTCTCCGCGAAAACTTTAGCAAGAGATTTTTGGCGCAACAATTAGGTTTCCCTATATTACATTTGAATAGAGTCTACTGGAAAGTGGACTCGCCAAATAAAGCTTTTTAAGAAGCCTATTACCTCAACTTCCCGATTTAGCACGTTTGTGCACAAAACGTTGTTCTCGGAAAAGCACTCATTCCAAATACATTATTTGTGAAACCAATGCTCAAATATTGTGTTTTAGAGTAAACAAGCTCGTTGGAAAGTGGGATTACAAAAAAAAAACAAAAAAAAATTTCTTCAAAACCTAAAACTTAAATTTCTTGATTTTGCGTGTTTGTGGCGCAGAACTTTGTTCTTGAGAAAATGTACATTCCAAAAATGTTATTTGTGTAACCAACATTCAGATACCATGTTTCGGAGTTAGTAGAACTCATTGGAAAGTGGCTTGCCAAACAAAGGTTTTTTCAAAGTCTAAAACCTCAACTTCACATTTTTGTGCGTTTGTGCACAAAACATTATTTATTTGAAAATGATCAGAATGATTTTTTTTGAAACCAACGCTCTAATGTCATGTATCGAATTCAATAGAGTTTGTTAGAAAATTGGCTCGCCAAACAAAGATTTTTTTAAAGTATTAAACCTCAACTTCATGGTTTTGCGAACAAATACAACTCTTAAATGTCGTGTCTTGAATTGAGTAGATCTTATTGGAAATTAGGCTCACCAAATAAAGTTTCTTTAAGAAGACAAAAACATCAACTTCACAATTTTCTGCGATTTCCACAACATTTTTTCTTAAGAAAATGCTCATTCCAAATGCGTTTTTTAGAACCAATGCACAAATGTCGTGTCTAGGAATAATTTGATAAATGATATAATGAATGGTTTTAAATTTGTTGATACATAATAACTTTTTTCAAAATCTATATAGCATTTTCAATAACTAAGTATTGTAAATTTGATAACCTCATTTATTGATTATATTGTCACTAAAATTTCTTATCATAGATGTTATTGAATTTGTTGGTGTGAGTATTTCACATAACTACATAGCTTTTTTAGTAACTGTATATTATAAATTTGATAGCATCCACTGTTGATTAACTAATGAAAATTTACTGAATTTGTTACTTACGTATAATTTTTTTATCATATATATAACTTTTCAATAACTAATTACTGTAAATTCGATAACTTGTATTATTGATAAAAATGGTTAACAAAATTTACTTATAACGAAAAATTTGATAAGTTTTTTCGCAATAAATTTTAGGAATTTGGACAAATTTAATCATTTCAAAATTAACAAAAAAACAATATATTACACAATATGTAACTTAAAATCAGTTTCCAACATATTTTAATTCCACGTGTGAAACACATGGCAAAGTACTAGTATAATAAAATCACTGACTCAAAAATCTTAATTGAGAAATTTCATAAATACCCTTAGTATTATAATATAATAATTTTTAGTCATTGTTTTTTTACTCATTAAACTTCTTTTATTAATTATGGAAAGATATTTTAAGCCATATAATCATATACTTCCCAAAATTATTTGAAAAAATTTTATTTATAATTTATATTTATTTAATTAATTCGTTGGTGGTTACAAGGGAATATTTTTCAAAATCACCAATTTATTAAACAAAAATTAAATTCAAGGCAAAATTTGTATTTTAAGTTAATTTGCTAGTATAAAATTGTTCTGTTTGGGAAATTGGATATGTGAATTATCCGTAATTGGAAGGTAGGAAAAGTTCGGCATATCTTCCATGTACTTAACAAAAAAAGTAAAATCAATATGAATTAGATTGATAATGGATAATTATAATAAGGCATAAATCGTCTTTCATTTATTTTCGTTTTGATTCTTCAACATGTCTATTTTGCTGGAAGAAAATCTTTTTTATGGTTTTTTTTGTAATTAAGGCTATTAGGGATGAACCCTAGCCGCTAAAATTAAGAGTCTAACACTCTATTACCACGTTCTAATTGAATTTTTGTGTGTGTGTCTAAAGCCCTAATTGATTTTATGGTTTTTTGAGGTGATACAATATTCAAATCTTATTACAATCAGATAATTCATTACAAGCTTAAACATCTAATGAGAAATAAGATCAAACAAACAAAGCATGATAATAACTACCATAAATAAATCAGCAAATTCAACTCAAAGCTGCACAAAACCCACATGGCTATGGGGTGATTTGAACCTTAGTCCTCTCGATCCAGAGAACATGCACCTTACCATTGATTTAAATGCTCAAGTACAAATTGATTTTATGGTTCATCACAAGAATTTATCACAAATTGATTTTAATAATATTTTTATTTTTATTTTCTATTTGTCAAATATTTTACTTATTAATCCCTCTATCTCAAATTATCTGACCCTTTTGGGTCAAACTAATCCTATCTTTGACCTTTAATTACAAAACATATATATATATAACAATCAAACTTTCAAAATATATGTTTTGAAAAGTTTAATACTTAACTAATCAAAACATAATTTTTAAAATTTTAATTTAATTTTTTTTTTATAATTAAGGGTCAAAGTTCGAATTTCTTTGACCCAAAAGGGTTAGATAATTTGGGACAGATGGAGTATTATTTATAACTTTGCTTTTCTTTTTTACTTAAATTTTGATAATCTCCATGTGAAATGTTGGTAAGCACACAATGATATTTTTTATAACCTCCCTATGAAATCTTCACACTATGAAATTTTGATAATCAAACTATGAAATTGTAATGACCTCGGTATGAAATTTTGATAAACATTCATATAAAATTTTGATAAACCTCCCTATAAAATTATGATAACCTCCTTATGAGATTTTGATAATCAAAAATTTTGATAACCTCCCTATGATTTTTCGATAACTTCATATGAAATTTTGTTAACAACCCTATGAAATTTTGATAACCCCTATAAAAATTTGAAAACTAAACTATGAAATTTTGATATCCTCCCTATGAAATTTTGATAATCCCCTTTAAAATTTGAATAACCTTCATACGAAATTTCGGTAACTGCACAAATGCAATTTTGATAACCTTCCTTTGAAATACCACACTCTAAAATTTTGATAATAACATTATGAAATTTCGATAATTCTCCAAATTCCAATGGAATGTTGCTAACATCTCTATGAAATTTTGATAATCATACTGTGAAATTTGAAACCTCCATATGAAATTTTAATAATCACAATATGAGATTTTTTCATAACTTCACTGGGAAATTTTGATAACCTGGTTTTAAAATTTTGATAACCTTTATATGAAATTTGATAACCACATCATGAATTTTGATAACCTTCCTATGAAATTTTGGTAACCTGATCTCTATGAATTTTTGATAACTACTCTATGAGATTTTGATTGCTTCCTGATGAAATTTTGATAACTACACTATAAAATTTTGATATCCTTCATATGAAATTTAGATTTTTCTAACATTACTATGAAAATTTGGTAATCACACTATGAAATCTTTGATAACCTCCTTATAAAATTTTGATAACCACCCTATGAGATTCTGATAACCTCGCTATGGAATTTTGATAACCTCTTTTATAACCTCCCTATGAAATTTTGATAACCACACTATAAAATTTTGATAACTTTCCTATGAAATTTTGATAACCTAATCCATATGAAATTTTATAACCACACTGTGAAATTTTGATTACCTCAGTGTAAAATTTTGATAATCACAGTATAAAATTGGTAACCGCACTATCAATTGATAATCACACTATATTTTTATACAGTAGTAAGATTACTTTTCCCCAAAATTGATAAAAGTACTAATGTTGAGAAAATTTTATATTGACGATGATACCCTTATTTTTTAAAAAAAAAAATTCTGAAACACCATTACCTAAAATTGGGCTTTATCTTTAAGTTGATTTAGGCTTAAATCTTAATCCATGTGAAAGGTTATTTTTATCATTTTTAATCAATTATTTAGGTTTTACAATTTTATTTTACTAAAAATTCTATTCTCAATTAATTAAATCTAATATACTTAAAATTTAATTAAATCTAATATACTTATAAATTCTATTTTTTTGAGAAACTTTGTAGAAGAAGAAAATTGCTAAAAAAAAAAACTAAAAATACCAAATACAAAAAATCTAAAATACTAATATAAAATTTAAAGTAATGATATTCTTGAATTTTTCTTTACCAGAATTCTTGAAATTAATTTAAAAGAGATATTTTAGGAGTTTTGATTTCAGATTAATCAAATCAATCAATTTTTTGTTAAGGTTTAGCAGAAAGGAGAAGGATGGTTAAGCTAGATGAGTAAGTGATCCTATGATTTTGATTTTGTAAACTCTGTATGGTTATTAAAAAATTTCATTGTGAGATTATCAACTTTCATGGTGAGATTACCAAGCTTTCATGAGGAAAATTATTGAGCTAAGAGCAAGTAACTGATCCTATGCTTTTGATTTTGTTGTCTTTGTTTGGTAATCAAAATTTCATAATGAGATTATCAAAATTTCATAAGGAGGTTATCAAAAATTTCATAAGGAGGTTATCAAAATTTCATAGTCTGGTTACCAAATTTTATTGGGAGGTTATAAAAAATTCAAACTGTGGTTACCAAAATTTCAGAAGAAGGTTATCAAAATTTCATAGAGTGATTATCAAAATTATAGGGATTATGTTATTAAAATTTCAAAGGAAGGTAGGTTATCAATTTTTTTTCTGACATCAAAAGACTATGGTTATCAAAATTTCACAGTGTGGTTATCAGATTTTAATAGAGAGGGTATCGAAATTTCATAATGAAGTTATCAAATTTTCACAGTGTGGTTATCAATATTTCAACGTTGGAGCATGAAAACAACTACCAAAATATCATAGAAAAATATATTGAAAAAATAGTACAAATTAAGTTTCCCTTCATTACATTTGAATAGAGTCTACTGGAAAGTGGACTCGCCAAATAAAGCTTTCTAAGAAGGCTAAAACCTCAACTTCCCGATTTAGCATGTATGTGCACAAAACATTGTTCTCGAAAAAGCATTCATTTCAAATACATTACTTGTGAAACGCTTAAATGTTGTGTTTTAAAGTAAATAAGCTCATTGGAAAGTGGGCTTGAAAAAAAAAACTTTTTTAAGACCTAAAACTTGAATTTCTCGATTTTGCGCGTTTGTGCGCCATACGTTGTTCTTGAGAAAAATATTCATTCCGAATACGTTATTTTTGTAACCAACATTCAGATACCGTGTTTTGGAGTTAGTAGAGCTCATTGGAAAATGGCTTGCCAAACAATGGTTTCTTCAAAGCCTAAAACCTCAATTTCACAATTTTGTGTGTTTGTGCACAAAACATTATTTATTTGAAAATGATCGAATGATTTTTTTTTTGAAACCAACTCTCTAATGTCATGTATCGAATTCAAATAGAGTTTGTTGGAAAATTGGCTCGCCAAACAAAGATTTTTTTAAAGTATAAAACCTCAAATTCATTGTTTTTTCAAACAAATATAACTCTCAAATGTCGTGTCTTGAACTGAGTAGAGCTTATTGGAAATTAGGCTCACCAAATAAAGTTTTTTTAAGAAGACAAAAACATTAACTTCACGATTTTCTACATTTCCACAATATTTTTTCTTGAGAAAACGCTCATTTCAAATGTGTTTGTTTAAACCAACACACAAATGTCGTGTCTAGGAATAATTGATAAATGATATTATGAATAGTTTTAAATTCGTTGATACATATATAACTTTTTTCAAAATCGTTATAACTTTTTCAGTAACTAAGTACTGTAAATTTGATAACCTCATTTATTGATTACATTGTCACCAAAATTACTTATCATTAAATGTTATTGGATTTGTTGGTGTAAAGTATTTCTCATAACTACATAGATTTCTTAGTAACTGTATATTATAAATTCGATAGAATCCATTGTTGATGAAATTGTTAACTAACGAAAATTTACTGAATTTGTTGGTTCACGTATAGTTTTTATCATCTATATAACTTTTCAATAACTAATTACTGTAAATTTGATAACTTGTATTACTGATAAAAATGGTTAACAAAATTTACTTATATCGAAAAATTGATGAGCTTTTTAGCAATAATTTTTAGGAATTTGGACAAATTTAATCATTTCAAAACTAACAAAAACAGTATATTACACAATATGTAACTTAAAATTAGTTTCCAACAATCTTGGACTAGGTGGCAAAGTACTAGTAGTGTAAAAAAAAGGATAAAAATTAAATTACTAAGGCAATTAAATTAAATCTCTTTTGTTTGTATAGTTTTTGAGCTGTATAGTTTTTACACTTTAAATGCTAACCTTGTAAAATTGTAGCAGTTATACTGCTTTTCGGTGAAGGAAAATTTAACATTTCATCAAAAATAAACAACACTAAACTATATGTCTTCAATGATTCAATCCATAGAATAAGGAAGATTGTTATCGGCCGACAAGAACTGATCCGGTAACCTCATTTACGGACCAAATACGGTCGGATTTGGAATTAGACCGAGCCGAGTTGAGTGCATTTTGAAAGGTAAAAGTTGGCTGCTTTGGCTTTGGAAGCTCTGTTTCACTACTTAACATGAAAACAACTTCTGGAATAGTTGGCCTATTTTCAGCATGATCCTGAACACAAAGAAGACCCACATGAATGCACCTCTTCACTTCCGATGACGAAAACGAGTCCATTTGCAATGCTTCGTCCATAAACTCCATCTCCTTGCTTTCGTGCCACATTTGCCATGCCTGAAACAAAGTGAATTTCGCACAAAATGAACTTAAATATAAATAGACCCAAATTACAAACCAAATCAGCAACATTTAGAAATGTGCACTTACATAGTTGACAAGGCTTATGTATTCATCAACATAATACGATGTTGTAACCTTCCTTCCATTCACAATCTCTAATACAAGAACGCCGAAACTGAAAACATCTGATTTCTCGGAAAATATTCCTCCCAATGCGTATTCAGGGGACATATAGCCACTGCAATTTGCACAACAAACCAAACAAGTAAATATTGAATGTGACAATTAATGAAGATAATTAGCATGTTTTTGAATGGGTTTTACTAGGATGAAAATCTTGCTTACAGTGTTCCAACAACTTTGTGTGTATTTGCCAGATCTTGCGTCCCCTGAAAGATCCGTGCCAATCCGAAATCTGAAATTTTGGGGTTCATCTTGTCATTCAACAGGATGTTGCCGACTTTCAAGTCTCGATGGATAACTCTTAAACAAGAATCTCGATGTAGGTAAAGCAGCCCCCGAGCAACACCTTGAATAATGTTGAAACGCCTCGCCCAATTTAGTTGTGCTTTCTTCTTTGGATCTAAACCAATGCACCAATTCAGAATATGCATCCAACGAATATAAAGTAATAAAGAAAGGAACAAGAGAAAATAAAGTCATTGGATTTGGTGGAACCAACCGAATAAAAATGTGTCCAAGCTTTTGTTGGCCATGAACTCATAAATAAGTATTCTTTCTTCTTTTTCATTGCAGTAACCGTAAAGCCTGACCAGATTTCTATGTTGGAGTTTGGAAATCAACATAACTTCATTCTTGAACTCTTCCAAGCCTTGCCCCGAGCTACTAGACAGTCTCTTCACTGCTACAAGCTTCTCATCTTGTAGCTTTCCCTGACAAAAATTTGGACATTTCAACAATTTATACATCTTTTTACACACTTGTCTGAATCTGAAAAGTTTGCGAGATTAATTACTGACCTTATAAACCGGGCCAAATCCTCCTTGACCAAGTTTATTTTTTATGCTGAAGTTATCTGTTGCAACTTGTATGCTATTCAGGTCAAACAATATAGGTAGCTCTGATGGATCTTCAAATTTTAAATGGCTTCTCAATGTATAACTTGGCAAGATTTCGCTTGAAACATTACTTTCATTAGGCATGCCTTTGGAAGTGCTCTTTTGTTTACCTAAATAATGAGATTTAAGGACAAAATGAATAAGTAACTAATCTATATCACTCCAAGCTATGAATTTTGTTTGGTCATTGGTGCAAGGACAATGAATGGCTTATTAACCTTTTTGCTTCTGTCCCTAAAGTTCTCAAATTCAAAGCAATTTGTCTCATCCGCCAGGGGATAAGTTGTTTTGAATTTAGGAAGTTAATGGGCAAATTGTCCTAATTTTGGACATTAAGAAGGCAAGTTGTCCAATTTGAAGCTTAGGGGCAAAATGTCTTTGACATTATAGTTCAAAGGGGCAAAAAGACTTATAAGCCGATAATGAATGGTTAGCAAGGATCAAAATTCTAATAGGGACAGAAGAGATTTACCATTATTTCTCCTAGATCTTTGTCGGTATAGCACATATGCTAAGATGCCTGCTAATATGATGATACCAGAAATTGTAGCGAGGCTGATGATGAGCTTTTCTCTTGGTGTTTGATCGCTAGCTGTGCAAGCCAAAAATAAGAGTAAGAAAAACAAACAAAAATGGCAAGAAATTAAGATCATGGGTAGAAAGACAATGATAAAAATTAAAAATGCGAGAAGAAATTATACATAGTGTAAGGAGCAAGAAAAACTCATGGCCACCAGAGGAAAACTGCTGCATATCTAAAAGGTTTCCACTCCAAACGAGACACCCAATCCCATAAACATCTGCGTAAGCTATGCATGAACAATTATTCAAGCACCATTGCTGGCATGGCATGCTTATAGTATCTATAAACTCATAAAAATCTGGAAGTTTCATCCTTTCCATTTTCCAAAACCCATCAGCTTTTCCCCTGTTTGTGGCACTGCTATTTTCATTTGCCTCACAGAGTAATTTTATTTCTCTATCACATCCCTTTGTCCAATTACCTTTGCTCCATTCATCGCTTGACTTTGGTACAAATCCTTCTAAACAACTGCAAATTGGTGATTCAGACGGGTTACAAACCCCAAAAGGGCCGCAAGTTCCATAGATATCACATGGATTTACTATTGCTTCCCAGGAAGCATTCAAGTCCTCACCTACTATTCTTAAATAGCCATCTGAAGGAAGAAACATGTCTCCATAAAAGCTTTGGTTGTAAGGCTTAGCATGAAGATAAACCATTCCTAGTTGATCATCAACATTGAGAGTAAACACACTTGAATATGAAGAATCCATATCACGTATACCAGTAAATTTGGTTTTATCCCACGGCCCGCTTCTCCAAAAAGGAAGAGATCCATTAATCCAAGTGTAAGCTTGTGGTGGTGAGTGGTGAGGGTCTAATCCAAGAACAAAACTCCCCGACGATGGATCGTTGTCGCTTTTCCATGATGTTAAGACGCGTCTCTCTCCTGTTTTACTGTTGAACCCTAAACTTCCCCCAAGTAAGAGAGTATCAGAAGGATGCTCAAAGCTCTGCCATAGATTCGTTCCATTTATATCCTTGAGTGCAAAGTTTCCATCATCCAAGAGCTCTGCTATTGCTGTAGTATTTGATGAAATGGAAACATTAGTCGACCAGAGAGTTTCTTGGTTTCGATCTACAAGCTTCAAATTTCCATCGCTGCCAATTGTTAAAACTGTGGAGGAGTCTGTAACTGGCTGCTCTCTGTTGGCCACCCAAACAATTCTTCGTGGAGTTCTATCTTTATACCATATCCCCACATATTTGTTGACAGAATTATTATTAGGCTGAAAGAATCCTAACTCAAAAATTTGGCTCGAAGAGGTAAGGACTTGTTCTTGTGATAGTGGATTTGATTGAGTTATGTTTTTAGTTGCAGCGCAACCATGGAACAGAAGCAAGAAGAGGGATATGTGAGAAAGCAAAATAAATTTACAGCTACCCATTTCTTCAATCTTCAGGATGAGTGTTTTTTTGCAATAGCAGATGCATAACTATGGGTTATACAAGCAGAATTGCATGCACAGTTTTTCTCTTTTGACCAACAACTAGGATACTATATTCAATTTTGAACACCCGGAAAAAAAATTATTTGAAACTCTACTTTTCTTCCAAATCTCTAGATCTAATTGACTTATCTTTGCTAATATTAGTCATCATAGTATCCAAAGTTGACCTCAAAATTAATAAAAACTAGAGGCTCAAGGATTTCAAGCAATCAGGAAATTAAGATAAAAACATCTCATTCTTTATGCATTAAAATGGTAACAGTGAGTGGAGAATATTTCCCAGAAAATTCATGGAAAGTAACTTCCATGACTTCTTCAGCAAATACATGTTTCAATGAAGTATATATTGTCAAATCAATAAAAGTAATCAGTATAAAGCCAAAAGCAACAGGGAAAAATAGCATTTGGTTTGGTGGACAATAATGTGATGATGTCCACCCGTTGTATACTTTTTCACAACTTTTTTTTTAGGTAAAAGCAAAGAAATCAAACTTATCACTAATTTGTGGATGGAGCCGTCCACTGTTCATAAGCTCCAATTAATTCAACAGTGGAGCGGCTCCACTCAATTTTAACACTGTTGAACAAATCGTCCAGTCATTTTCCGCCACTTGCTCAGCTTTGAATTCCATCAAATCTTGGCAGGTCTACGGCGTGCCTACCGACACCCCTGCACAGTCCTCTTCAATTCATTCATCTGTCAATCTTTGGACCGATTTGCTCAGCTTTGAATTCCACCAAATCTTGGCAGGTCTACGGCGTGCCTACCGACACCCCTCCATCCCCTTTCCTTCATCTTACTCCCTGAAACAAGTGAGCCCAAGGTATGCTTTCTTTCTTTTCTGTTTCTTTTACTCCATGATTTGCTCATACTTAATTGTCTTTAGCATTGTCGAACCTTTTAGACCTTCCCAGCTTTCTCTTTCTTGACTATTATTCTTTCTTTGCGATTTCTGCCTATATCGGTTTGGGTTTATGGTCATGTCAGACTCAGGCCGTTGCTCGAAATAAGCCTTTGAGGTTTCAATTTAGTGTAGTTGGTTTTGTTGTTTCTTCCATGTAATCATTTGGATTAGACTTCCATACCTCGAAACTTTTTAATCTGATTTTGATTTCTATGTTCAACTGGTTTACATGTTGTGATATCATGCATTAGGCATTCAGAATCCTATATTTGATTTCACCTTTTTTCTTTCTTTGGCATTGTTGATAGTTAATGGTCCTTGGCATTGGCCTTGGGTTTTCTTCTTTGCCTTTAGATTTACTGTTTTTTAATTTCTTTGTTTTTTTTTGGCGCAGACATGAGAAAAGAGGCACGAGAAAGAATATTACGTGAGATAAGCAAATGGGTTGTTCTGGAAACAGGTTTCTCAAACCAGATATCGTTGGGTACTTTGAGTTTCATATAAATTATATGCTTTTCTGCTTTCAATCTATATTTGATCTGAAATGTACGTCTTTGTATGGTTCCAAAATTTTAGCAGTAAGAGGAGGGTGATGTGAATTGAAGGATAAGATTAAATATTGTCAAGTTTTTTTTAGCTAGAACTTCAGGTTACCTCATGTTGGTTTTCATTGAGTCACTTTGATTTGCCTATATTATGCTTTGTTTGGACGTTTTGTTGAATTTCTTGATCGAAACATTAAAAAGTAATCAAAATATTCGTATCTCATAGCTAATTGGTATGCTTTGATATGTTAGCTTAGTCTTACCAGAAGGAGGATGTTTATGAAATAAAACTACCTGCTAATGTGAGATGATAACCTTTTTCTTGCTCAGTTTCAGTAATTTTATGTGTTTACTTATGTGCATGTTTTGTTGACTTGATGGTTGCTGCAGAAGTCCCCGTAGCTGCTATGATGTTGCCTTTTCAATGCATGTTGTTTTATTGGCATCTATTCATTTGTCCCCGGATCGTCATTTATGATGTAAGTTTTTCCTTTCTTGGTAGGATCGGTACCGTCTGTAGTCTATAATTTCAAATCAGTGTTCAGTTGATGATTGTAATTCTGTTGATGGTTCTTTACAGCGTGGAACTGAAAAGGTTTATAGGATTTTCATGGGGGGAATTGTCTGTGCTTTATGGTTAATTGGTGCAATTTGATTTTTCATAGTATTGCCTACCATGGCTTTGGTTGATCTCCATTTTTTAGTGAGTCCTCTTTTCCCGTTTTCATCTTTGCACTTCTGTGAGAACGGTTGAGATCTCTGATGTATATATTTGCTGTTGTTTTTGCATGAACGTATAAGATTTATTGCTTCTCTGACTTTCGAGCTAGGGTATTATATTATGTCATTGTTATTGATCTTGATAGATTAGAGGGTATCGCCGTCACTTCTCAAATCAATTTCTGAGTTGTGATTGTGTTCAATTTTCGATTTTTTACATGGGTTTGATCATGTTCTTCATTCGGATCTAGGTCAGCTTGGATCCTCTTCTATTTCAGGCTTTTTCCTCCTTACCAAATCCCCTGATTTTCTCGGTTTTCATGCTGCTATTTATTTCTTTTCATTTGGTCTGCCAAATGCTCCCATCTACCATGTATTTTCGTTTTTCTTCTCTCAATCTTATTTTTAAATTTGTTTGCTTCATTTTTAAATTCTCATTCGTATCTTTTCTGATCTGTTCTTGAACAATTTATATGGCAGAATACTTTTCTTCAGTGGTCCTAGACTAAATCAGATTCTCAGGTTGAGAGAAGCAGCGGGTCTAATTCCACAAATGTCAGTTTATGTTTTTTTAGATCGTTATTAATTTATATTGTTGTATTTTCCCTCATTGTTTCTTGATCACCTCAATTTTTTTTTTTTTGGGTTAGTCTCCATCAGATTAAATTTGGGAAAGAGCCTTCAACAATGTGAAAGCTTATTCATTGTCATAGACAAAGAAGGCGTTGGTCTGCAATTCAATGGTGTCAGGTTGGGTAATTTTTGCTCTCCTGTATAGAGGGTGTGTTGTAGAGCAGTTCCCCTTGGTCATAAACGTTAACATATATGAATACCTATGACTTAAAACTAAAAAGGAAAAAAAGGAAAAAGAAAATCTAAAACCTCCCGTTTGACTATGTAATCACCTTTTCCTTAGTTACTATTAATGCTAATATAGGTCAGGACATACTTACTTCACTGGAACTATAAAATTATAGGTCAAAATTAACATGCTTTCTTGCATGAATAAAGTAACATATTTGTTCCCTGAGAAATGAATAAGTTAAGTAATGGGGTAGGTATATGGAACATTCTTAGGTCTATTGAGTGCAAGAAATGAAAGAAAAGGTGAATTTGACATTTGACACAAAAGGAGTTCATGACTTAATTCCTTGGTTTTACCAAAGACAAAAAGGAATGAATGCTTTTCTTATTAGATAGATTGCAAGTAATAGATTGATCTGGGCAACTTGCATATTGTAATTTTACAATAAAAATGGAGCGAGATGACCAATGCGTATGAGTTTTTTTGGGTTTTTAATGGTTTTTTGGAACTTGGTTTTAAGTTCAATTGTTGAATGCACGAAAATAGGAAAAACAAACCCCAGTTTTAGATTTTTTTAAGTGAAACAGTTAAGTTTTGAAGAATTTAGTGTTTAAAGGTTTGCATTAGGTGCAGCTAAATTCCTGATTTAGATGAACGGAAGTAACTAGAGAGCTTCAGTCTTCAACTTAGATTTTGGTCAAAAAAAAAAAAAAAAAGAAAGTCTTCTACTTAGATGGTTTTTCATGATGCAAATTTAAGTGCATATTCATTCTTTCTAACTTTTCTGGTTAGTGAGCTGATTTTTGTACTTGGGTTTGATTGGAAGAGAACCCAAGATTTTGTGTTGACGGCTATGATAGGAATTAAATGCAAAAGCTTTAAAGCTTTGCTTAAGAACAGCAAGTGAGAAAGTTTTCATATTTGAAATTTCCTGTGGATGATGTGGTTTTTTTTTTAAAAAAAATTTTGCTAGGGATCAGTGCTCTCTCAACTAAAGATGGATTGATGATACGTGAGCACTGGAAATTCAAAGCTCAACCGGTACAACTTACCGTTAAAGCTAAAAATGTGAGGTTGAAGATAAGATCTTGGTTTTTGGATTCTTGAAAAGACTCAGGACAATGAGTGGCTTAATGAGGTATGGTATATTGTTATTGTAGCTTCAAGAAAACACCTAGCACAATATATTTAGTTTAGGTTTCATTGAGATGGGGTTGGTTCTTAGATGTTAGACTATTAAAATGTAGTGGGTTTTATGAGTCATTAAAAAGTTCAATCATGCATACATGGTAGTCCAAGTAGGACATTGTATGTTTGTTGTTGTTTGCTATCCTTTGATTCTCACATGATTTGTAACTTTTCCCACCTCACACATTCAACAACCAAACATGACCAGCATCTTATGGAAGAAAATTTTTTGTTGTAATTATTCTCATCGAAAGTGGTGCTTGCTTGCTTGCTTTTTTCCCCCTCTTGGTCACTGATTTAGTCAGTTCGAAGCATGTATTTCTTATAGCCTTATATATAAGAGTGGCAGTTCTGATTGGTTGTTGTTCATCAATGGGTATTTTTGAAGTAGTTATTCAATTGTTTTTCTTTTCTTTTTTTCTTTTGGCTGTAATCAAGAAACTGTCTAAATTATAATTTCCCTAAATGGTTCCATATGGTCCTGGAAGTTCTAATTCGTTAAGAAATGTCAGCTTCAAAAAGGGTTCTGATTTTGGTCTGCATCATATATCTTTATGACAATGTTAACATGCCATTCCTTTTACTTTGTTAATAACTATGAGTAAAAAAGGTGGGGAAGGGTCGAAAAGGTGGTGAGGCTGAACCACCGCCAGTAGTTCTTTGGGTTCCATGTAATTCTGCTTTGTTTTTATTTTGTTTTTAATTTTTTTTTTCATGAAAGTTTCAATCATTTTTTCTTTTAATTTTCTTTAATTTTCTGTTATTTGATCTTGCCTCTCTATTTTTTTCAGTTCTGAGGTCATTACTGCAATATAAATTGTGTTCTTAATCGGAGTTTTTAGAATCTTCCATTCGTGTATCTTTACAGGATTAGGCAATTTTTGTCAGAGTTGCGAATATCAGCTGCATGCAGGAGATGTTGAGTTCTCAGCTGCATGCAGGAGATGTTGAGTTCTATGTAAATTTATTCTTATCCTTACTTTGTATGGTTACCTTTTCTCTTCTCAATTTAAATTGTGGGTTATCTTTTGGTTTTTCATTGTCGTGGTTATAGTTTTCTACCATCCTTCTCAAAAATGGCAGCAGAAGTCAACAGTTCATCATTGGTGAGGGTATTGGATGGACATATTGAAGTACAGAGTCAGATTCACGGTGGGAATTCAGATATTTTGATTATCAAAGACTTGCTTGGAGTTTGTCAAAGGCTGCAACCAAAGAAATAGTAGATCTGGAATTTAAGGTGAGAATTATTTTAGTTCAATATGTTTTTTTTTCTTCTAAAACAAATCCCAATAACTCATCTGGAATGTAGTTGCAGTTCCTCAATTAATTTGCTTTAAAACCCATATGAAATTTTCAGTACATTATTTAATATAGAAAATAAGGAGTTTTTAAACCTAAATTTAATATTTATAATATAGTATTTTATATCAAGTTATATCTTCATTCAGCATAAATCCAATAGTTTTTTTTTTTGATATCAAGTTATATCAAGTTTGCTTATATTTTCTTAGCTGTTTTGGGTAATCATTCCTTTATGAAACGATTTTAGATTTTGTTGTGTTGTTCCTTGATTGGGTACTTTTTTGAATTGAAAATGAATCTTAGACTGAAATATGACTGAGGGTGATTGACGAATTAAAAAGATTATCTGAAGCTTTGTGATATGTGATCATTACTCTTTGCTTCCTTTTTCCTTTCAACTTCATTTTCAATAAAATAAGTCTGTAGAGCAGAGAACTACCTTTTGAATCTTCCTATCCTTATATTTCAAGTATGTTCATGGAACTGCAGGATTAGTTTGAATATTCAAAGTGCTCATTAACAACACAACTAAAAGTATGGAAGTTGTTCCTTCGGGGACATCTGATAAAATTGGAACGATACAGAGAAGATTAGCATGGCCCCTGCGTAAGGATGACACGCACAAATCGAGAAATGGTCCAAAAAAAAGGTATGAAAGCTTGAAATTGAATATGAATGGTTCTAACAAATTTCCCAACTAACACTTTCCACACAAATTTGAACATGTGAGGTTATAAAGAAAACAAAGCCTATATGAGTTATTTGACAAGACTTTTAAGCATTAAATACAACAATACAAGCTAGCTCTGAGCCTAAAATATTATTGGCTCCTGTTTGGTAAGGATTAGGGTACTTTACCACCCATATGTAGTTTAAAAATGCAATCCTTGACATTGTCTTTTTCCTTCCCTTCATCCTTTTGCAATTTTTGTAACTACTTAGACCTTCATAGATAAGTCAAGATAATCACTTAATTGATAATGTAGTTCTGTTGTATTTCCATATAGAATTGTTGCTGCATATAAGCACATTAATCATGCATGTCTCTGTTGTTTATCTTTTTGGTCATCATGTGACAGGTACAAATATCTATGTTTGAAAGTTGAAACTGGTTTTTACTCTTTAGAATTAGTCTTCTTTCTTGCTTCAGTTGATGTTTAGTGAAGGAGCCAT
>AWUE01018942.1:0-65713 GCA_001974825.2 Corchorus olitorius
TATATATTACAATCTTTTTTAAGGAATATTACAATTTTTGATTGACAATTTCATTCTAAATTTTGGTATTGCAAAATCTATTTATTATTTTCATCAATTTTCAATAGTTTTATTCTATTCATTCATATTTCATTTTAAATATCTATTCTAAGAATATCTCGCTTACTAAATGTTTTTAATGTTTTCATTTTCATGTTTTTTGACTTTTGTTTAGCATCTTAGATGTATAATTTGTTGTACTTATATTTTTTTATCATATTTAATGCATTGTATTTGTTAAATTAAGTTTTTGTATTTGTAACTAATATTAGGGTCTTTTTCATTTCTCATATCAAAATGTGACAATTTAAAAAAAAAGTAAGGTGTAGAGAATTGATATATTAGAAACACTCTTTCTCCTAACCCAACCCGGCGATAAAGAAAATTCCCCATTCCCTAAGGTTGTTGTTATATTTTAGTTTTTCTCCTTCAATATTTTTTTTTTGTTTTAGGTTTTTTTTCTCTCTTCCCTTTTGGATTTCATCTAATTTTTTAATGAATGGATGGTGTATGATAAGTTTTCTTACTTTTTATACATTAAACTCTTTTTTTTTATCTATATCAATTTAAATTTCGTATAGTAAGAATAGAGAAGTTACATTCCATCTATATCAATTCAGATTTCAAATGAGTTATATAAAAAGATTAAAATTACTTTTGTGAGTTAATAGGGGTAGTTTAGGGAGAAATTAATTTTAAAGTTATTTAATAATCATGTTCTAGAATTTATAAAGAATTATGCTTAAAATTACTTCTTTCTTTAGTGGAAGTTTTTTCTTTCTTTTTTTATAAAAAAATCATTAAAAAAAATTATAAGCTAATAATAATTATTTGTGTCAAATTAATGATCATAATTTTCTTCATATTTCACCAAAAAAATATGCAAATACTCTTGGCTCCCTTTGGAGAGTTAATGTGCCAAATAACAATTGGGTCTTTAAGGTTATTGTTACAATATATAATTTATTAATTGGATTAATTGTTTTGTAACTTTAGATATTACATTAAAATAAAGTAATAATACTATTATTAATTACTATTATTAATACTATTTCAATGTCTTATTTCCAACTTCCCAATATTTAAATCACCTTTATTTTGCCTATTTAATTATTTTGGAAGTTATGATTGCTCTATATACCTTTTATTTATGATTATGTATTAATTCTTATTAAATCCTTTTTGTTGTTACAATTTTGTATTGTGTATATAACTACTTCTTTGACAACTCCTGTGAAAATGGAGAAATTAGATTAGTCAAAAGAGAATCACAATGCCATTTATGGGGTGTTCTCTTCACAATTTGAGAAACATGGGAATATTGAGATGGTGGAAGAAGAAGTTGCTACACTACAAGACTTGAAGTAGGTTTCCAAAGACTCATAAAGTTTCACGTCAAGGGAGATGCAATCCTATAACTAATGCTTTGGATTTTTCACCAATGACATATTACATATAGAGGCAACCAAGATGACTTTCCTCTCTTCTTCTTCATTTTCCCTCCTCATGTCAAGACAGATGGAATAGGGTTAGTGTATTCTTTAAATCAATATATAATTTAGAATTAACATAAGAATTATTGGTGTGGATAGCCGAACTCCTTAATGTTTTAATTCTGGATTGTATTTCTTCTTAAATTTTATTTGTAAAAACTATTCATTTACCTAAAAATATAGTAATTCTTAATTTTTTTTTTTTAAGTTGTTGCTCCTATATCAATATTTTTCTTTCAAGAGTCACAATGCATTTATTAAGATGATGAATAAATCATTTTCTTAAAATCCTCTCATTAGATTATTTAGATTTTTCTTTGATTTCCAATTGTTTTCATTTTATTAATCAGATGAAAAACTTTCATTATTCATTAATTTTCAAGTTAACTTTTTTTTGTCTCCCACCCGGTATATATCCAGATTACAAAGCAGCACACTTGGTTTGGTGAGTGATTTTCATTATTCATTAATTTTCAAGTTAACTTTAGGTGCAACGTTGGAGAATTATTTGTATGAAAAGTTCATGTCTTACTCACCAAAGTATTCAATACATTATAATTTTGGTTGAAAGGCATCCGAGACTCTTTTTTATTACATGATGATATATTGATATTTTTCTTACAAGTAATCATTTCATAAATCAAATGGATAAATACATATGGAATGTATCGTACATATTATGAGTATAGTTAGGGTTTTTTTTTTAAGAGTCACTCTTCAAAAAAAAAAACTATTTTTTTCAGTATATAAAAAAGTATTTAATATACCATACAGTTATAGCTTATAGGTAGGTCATTATATATATTTTGCAACTATAGATGGCCATTTCTTATATTTTATGCACCTAGGTGTGTAATTTCATTTGGCTTGCTATTTTTTTAAAGTAAAATACTCTCCACATTATTTTTAAATTATAATACATATAATTTTTAAGAAATCATAACTATATATAAAAATTTATCATTTTTAAATAATTAAATAATTAATAGAAATTCTAAGCACGACCCTCGCAACGCGAGGGCATATTACTAGTATACTATATGTTGGCGTATTTTAATAAAAAAAAAGAGTTTTTATTGAATGATTTTATTTTTTGTTAATAACTGAGGTTTTAAACACTTAAAACTTAAGATTTTTTTTCATTAAATTGAGTTTAATGGATTAAGTTACTAAACTGAATTGGTTTCTTTCCAAATCCTAGGCAAAATCTTCTTATGAATACTCTTTACCATTTTGTTTCAGGCTTAATGGACAAAATAGCTCCCGAACTATCACAAAAAGGATATGACGCTAAACTTTTAATTTGGACAAGTAAACCCTTTGATTCTCAATTTTGGGACAGTTTAGCCCTTTCAAGGACCATTTTGTCCTATTTTACCAAAATTTTTAGAGCCATTTTGGTCATTTTATGTCAAACTTCGAGGGTTATTTTGTCTATCCATTTGGATTCATTCACTTTTTTTTTTTATTTCACGTGACCAAAATCCATTCAATGAGCGGCTAAATTGTTCCAAATTTGATAATTCAAGGGTTTAATTGTCCTAATCGAAATTAAGTTCAGGGGCCATTTTGTCCCTTTGATGATAGTTTGATGGTGATTTTGTTTATTAGGCCTTTTGTTTCAAACAATCCAATTCAATAACAAATTCTCCCCTTTTATACTCCTTTGTCTTCAAAAGATAAACAACCTAAAAATCTTTTTTAATGAGTTTTAACCAATTGGGTGAAGAAGTGTCGTTTTAATAGAAGTATTTCTACCATCTAACTTGTGCAAGTTACTCAAAAATTATTGATGGAAAATTTCTTAAATATTCTCAGTATTGTAATTTATATACTATATATTATTTTTAGTGACTATGGAAATTACTTAAAATGCCAAATTGAGGATTAATGTGGTGTCTCCTTTTGATTTTTTTTTGTCTTTTCTCACTTTTCGGGTGACTAAAAAGGCCCTCGATGAATTTCCTCCCTTACTTTTCCTCTCTTTTTCGTAATTTACTATTTTTATATTTATGATTAAGTGTGTTTTAATTACATATTAATTGTGTGTGTGGATATTAGGATTTACCGGTTCAACTCCTCTATTCCAAATGATTGGTGCTATAAATGTATCTGCAATAATGGTTGATTCATGGGTAAACTATTGATATTCCAGTTATGTTTTCCTTTCGTGTTCATTTCTATTTGGGTGGGTTTCTTTTTCCCTAACTCTCTGAATTGGTTTCACATGGACTCCGTTCTGTTTCCTAAAATTTCCAGGTGGACGTTGATAAGATCCTTCCATTTAATTTAGTAGCGCCTTAGGATGACATAACCTAAAGTGGGGAGTTTTCACTTCTCACCGCAATATTTTGAGGTAAATCTGGATTTATTTGTTGATTATATTATTTGATACTTAAATTTAACATTTCTTTATTTCTCTTTTATTTTACAAAAAGTTTTTTTTATTTATCATTCGACTTCCTTTTTATTGAGGTTTTCTATTAGTTGCTTATATTTAGTATATTTCCACATTTCCAAAAGTACGATTAGCCAATGCTAAGTACAATTATTTTGTGATGTATTGTGTAATATGCTCCTGCAAATGTTCTCAACTAATTCAATTTTCCTACGACAACTATACACGCTCCTTGACTACAAAAAATTAGGCCTTCCTTATGCAGAAGCCAAATTCTTCCATCTTCCCGAGTTCATTAATTTAACAATTTCAATCAAGATAATCAACATACATTTCAAGTAACAATTAATATTAGCTTTATTTTGATGAATTATCTAGAGATGGAGGAGTAGAATATTAGCTTTATCTAGAGATGAAGTAGAATTTAGGTAATGCACTTTTAGAATGTTAGAGAGGTCATGTGTTTTGCTTTATATATGCGAATTATTTGTTTTATGTATGAGTTTCTCCTAACTGATTAACTTACAGCCAATGCAATATCTTCTTACTAACCAACTTAAACAACTACAAAAAATATAACCCTAATAAGAAAATGACTGCAGCGCAAGCGCAGGCTGCCCTGCTTGTAATAATTATTTTAGTGATCTTTTTATTCATATATAACTTTTTTAAATATATATAAAAAGATATTGCAAATCCACAATAACTACAATAATTTAATTCTCATATTTTTTTTTTAATTTTATTGATAATTTATATTTATTTAATTAATTCGTTGGTGGCCATAAAGATTAGATTTAAGGAAATCACTAATTTATTAAACCAAAATTAAACTCAATTATAATATCTTAAACCTTAAAGGAAAAATATTATGTACCTTCTAAAGAAATAAATTATGCAAATTATGAAACTAAAATTACTACTAATAAGAAAGCAAATAAGCTAAGCCTGAAAATTAGGAACCATATATAAAAAAAAAAGAAAAAAAAAGAAAATTAGGAACCATAGCCTTTTACAATTGCCCAAAGCTTAGGAACATATCAAAGATGTATTTGTCCATCAAAAATTTGAAGATGATCAAAGGATCAATATCACTGGTAGAAATGTATAAAGTGGAAGGAAACAAAATAGAAAATTCCGCTAGATGATCTAATGCATATCTTTTACCCAAAACTTAAATTAATTTTAATTTCTTTATCCTTTAAGCAAATAATATAGATTATACTACTAATAAGAAATTCAATAAGCCAAGCACCATTTTTTTAAAGGAAACAATGTTTTGGTGTAATTAAATATTTATATAGATTAAGATATTTAATTTTAGGTATTGTAAATTTGATACCTTCATTCTTGATGGAGCGGTTAGCAAAATTTTTTGTAATGAAAAGTTACTAATTTCGATAGGCTTAATATCCATTTACCTCCCTCAATTATTTCAAAAAGAATAATTTGCCCCTTAAAACTTTTTTTTTAATCCAATGTCCTTTATGAACTTTTAATTTAGATCAATCCTCCCTTTGTCGTTAATTATTTAATTACAGTCAATCAGAAGTGTTGACGTGGTATTTCTTTATCCACATGGAAATGTCACGTAAGCTTTATGGCCCCATTAAAAGTTTAAGAATTTTTTTTAACATTTCAATTTAGATAGTACACATTTTTTTTTTGTAATAAATATGTTTATATAGCTTTTAAGTAACTGGTAGTATAAATTTGATAACCTACATTATTCATAAAATGGTTACCAAAATTACTTAAAATACATGGTTACTAAATTAACTAATAAATGTATATCTTTTTTAAATACATAGTAACATTTTTCCATAAGTTTTGTAAATTTGCTAACCTCTGTTTTTTTTTTTTGAAGAAAATGTAATTTTCATTTATAAAAATGAAATTACACTGATCATTACCGGAAATTCGAATAGATTGAATATAATTTTCTTCACCAACGTTATATATCTTTTTTCGAACATAATTACAATAGATTGAACTAAATTATTTATAATTAGTGGTTACTATTTCATAACTTCAATAATAGATTAAATAGTAACAAAAATTATTTATAATGATAGGTCCTAAATTAGTTGGTAGGTTTTTCAATAACTTATATGAATATTTCTGTCACTTGGTATTAGATATTTGATAATCTTAATTATTCATGGTTGCTGAATTCGTTGGTACATGTATAATGCTTTTGATATCCATTATTGATGAAACAATTACAAAATAACTTACAATGCTTGCATTTTGAATTTTGGGTGCACATATAACATTTTTGATAACCTATTTAGCTTTTTCAATACTGCATGTTGTAAATTTGATATCTTCCATTATTAATGAAATAATGGCTTTTAAAAAAAAAATAGGCCCCTAAACTATACAAAAAATGTCAAATAATTCCCTAAACTTCAATTTGGTTCAACTGAGCCCCTAAAAATCCAATCCTTCAAGAGGGGTTCTTTTCCCAAGTAAAAGACCGGAAAAAGGACAAGATTCATTGTTCTCCCATGCTTGTCCCGAGGAAAAGCCACGCTAGCATACTACATGCAGGGTAAATTTTTTGGAAAAGAAATTAAAAATAAAAAATAAATTCTGAAAGCATTTCCGAACTTATCACGCCACCAGTTATTTATTTATTTTTTAAATTTTTTCTTTTTTAGAAAATTTCCCTAAATTGACGTGGCATTTTTAGGCCATGTGGCTCGCTGGTGTGACTTTTTCTAATGGTAGAAGGGTTTATCTAGTTAAAATTAGGTTTTTAGGGGTTAGATTGACCAAAATTGAAGTTCAGGGGTTTTTTTGACACTTTTTGTATAGTTTAGGGGCCTAAATTTTTAATAAAGCCATTATTTCATTAAAAAGCCATTTTTTGTATAGTTCAGGTGCTTTTTCTTTTCAATAAGCCATGAAATAATTAACAAAATAATTTTTTTTTCAAATAACTTCTAATTAAAGGGTCATCAAAATTAGTTCTAATGACATGCTAATGAATTTGTTGTTACATTAGTTCTCTTGCTAACCAATATAGATTTTTTAGTAATTAAATATTGTTAATTTGATAGTATCCATTATTTATGAAATAGTTACCAAAACTACTAATAATAATTGGATTTCAAATTTATCACTACATATATAACATTTTTTTATAATTTACGTAACCTTTTGTAAATATGATCATAACCTTCATTATTAATGAAATTAAAAACAAAATTACGTATTAAAGTTACATATAATAAAAAGGTTACTTAAAATGTTAGTATATATAGCTTTTTTGACAATTTCATATTGTAAAATCGATAATCTCCATTACCGATGCAATGATTACTAAAATTACTTATAATGAACTGATATTGGATATATATAGCTATTTTGATAGCCTATATAACTTTTTCAGTAACTTGGATATGATAACCTGAATTGTTGATGAGATTATTACCAAAATTATTTATAATGAAAGGTTACTAAATTTATTATTGAGCGTATAGTTCTTTTTTAATCACTTACATTAAGTTTTAAGTTATTTTTTTCTACATACTGACATTAAGTTTTTTCGTATGTAGGTGTTGCAAATTTGATAATCTTCATCATTAATTGGCAAATTGGTTACCAAAATTACACAATATGTAACTTAAAATTATTATCAATAAAAATTCCAAGTCCACGTGTGAAACACGTGGCAAATTACTAGTATGTTAAAGGGTATGTGATTATTACTTTAAATTGATCAATATTCCACAATATATAAATCTTTTGCCTATTCCTTTTTGTTCGTCCACCAAAAAAAAAAAATCCCACTCTCTCTAGATTAATCTTTTGAATGCCATCTTTTGGTATTCATTTAATTTATTTGCCGCTTCTAGACATTTATGTGGAGTTTTAATGCTCATATTCATCTGTAATTTTCTTACGTGTTGAATTCCTTATATGCAAATTTTGAGAATCTATTTCTGGCAAATCAAATTTTTTGATGCTTTTTCCCATGCTTTCAACATATAATAGGCAATCCTCTATATATGAATTCTCTTATAATCCTTAGACATTGCGTCGTAATAGTCATTCCATAATTTCCTCACATCTGCCGGTTCACAATGCACTAATCAAGTTGCAATATTGCATTCTCAATTCATTAAGCATTTGAAATGCTATTGCTTCCATCATGCATTTTGATATACTCTGATCAAATTTAAACAATCCCCTTTTCATTGCATCGTCCTTGTATATTGAGCATGGGATAACGATCAATAGATCATCATAAGATTTCAGCCCTTTAACATAATTTAGCAATAGTCTCAAGTAGTACTTGTGAATATAAAAAAACAATTTTTAGTGTGTGTGGGTGTATTATGTAAATAAATACTATATAGAATGTGATATTGCGGTCGAATTAAGCGAATTTGAGCTAGCTTTGGTGGTGAAAATATATATGTGCTTTCGTGTACCAATTAGACAAAGCAAATATAATATGAGAATATTATTGAGAAAATAAGAAAATGATATTTTACTGATTATTTGATGATGACAAAAATGCCCCTGATGGTTCCGGAGGTTGACTCGGGTCAAGATCACTCTGGATAGGTTTTATTGACAGCCCATTTGTTTTATAAAAGGATATGTTTTGATGGTAACCATTTTGAAAGCAAAACTTGGATTTATAGCTTTGGATTTCAGCCGCTCATTTGATGGGTTTATTTTCAACTTAAAGTTGGGCTTAACATCTTATTGCATATACATGCATGTTTTAAGGGTAAAGATATTTATGATATTTACTTACTCAGATTTCTAATTCGACATGCCATAATTGATTTGATAAAAATGATTGTTTATCTTACGCGCGAATGCATGTGTTTTTATTAATGATTATTGGTTTTATACAAATTGGGGCTATGGTTTCAAATGTACATTTACAGCTGTTTCTGACATATAACATTAACGTACGAAATATAATTTTGATGGACCCTTTCAAACAAATAATAATAACTTTCAATTAGGAAAAATTATAAGAAGTAAAATAACAATAAATTTATAATTAACTGTATGAAGTAAAGTATGTAATATGTATCTCCCCCAAACCCTCTCCCACAACCATCTCTTAACGTTCCTATCTCTCAGTCTTTTTTTCTTTTTTTTGCTTTGCTTTTCTTTTCTTTTAAGTTCTATAATATTTCTTTAGAATACATCTTAATTCATTATTATTGAATTCGTTTTGGGCCGTTTTGTGAGGGAATGATTGTCTTCATCTCCATCTTATATTTCTTTCCTTACTACATAATAAACCTGGATTTTGATGTTTGGCAATGGTAGAAAACCTAAACAATGGATTTTAGTTGATGATTTAAAGCTAAAATAGGACTTTTTAGACAATTGAGAAAAGCGAATAAAAAAGAAACTGATATTTTTCACATTGTTAAATTGAATCATCACATGATCAAGTTCTAATAAATTGGGATTTTCTTCAACTTTTGTTTTAATTGAAATTGGGAAAAGCCAAATAGCATATAGCCGATTTAAATCATCTTCTGTATATAGTAGTATAATAAGATCAATGTTTTTTAGTTGATATTTTAGATAATAAGTAAAATTGAAAGAAAGCTACACACCCCAAAATTCTTTTGTGGGATGTAGAGGAGGGTAATAATTTTTTTTGTTGAATAGAGGAGGGTAATAATTAATATTCTTAAAATGGAACCAAAAAATAAAATTTCGTAAAAAGTTGGACGTCATATATATTTGTTGAGACTATGCAACAATAGCTTTAAACAATTAAATGGATTTACATAAAGAATTTTAAGTGTTCAGTGTATGTGGGTTTAGTTTTCAAACTTTGTAAGCCTATATCGGTATGGTTGATTTAGGATATAGCACCACCAACTTCATTGATGGATTGTTGAGCTTGACTTTGATTTCCAACGATGGCAACTTTTCGACCGTCAGGTAGTTTTCTTTTTGGTAAAAGTACCCCTC
This sequence comes from Corchorus olitorius, assembly GCA_001974825.2. Lineage (NCBI taxonomy): Eukaryota > Viridiplantae > Streptophyta > Magnoliopsida > Malvales > Malvaceae > Corchorus > Corchorus olitorius. Next base: position 9,895 of record AWUE01018942.1, read on the forward strand.
ATTGTCCCATAATATTATTTTCATTGTAATTGTATTTTGCCTTCCTTAATTAGTTCTTGAGCAGTAACTATACATTTTAGCTGTTTCACCGCAGTTTTCAACCTTTGAAAGTTGTTCTCGCAACATAGTGCCACCATTTTGCTGAAAGTGTTTATGTTAAAAAAATAAACCAGTTATTTAAAGTTTCTTAAGGAATTAAATAGATTATAAATAGTCATCGAATTACCCTGAAAGAATAAATTTGAAGAAGTTTTTTTTTTTCAATGTTTTTTAGTTGGTTGTGTGACAACCCCGCTTTCAATTATTTTTTTTTTTGATGATTTTCTATAAGTTTTTTACAAGTTTTTTTGGATGCAGATTTAAAAGGAAATCCTGATGAACGTAGAGAAAATTAAACTTTAAACCCATAAATTAAATATATTATAAATTAAAAATAACTATGAAGAGTAAATTATTAATTACAATTATAGTTAATAATTAATATCTCTCCATAATTTCAAAAAATTAAATATTAGATTTACAAAATCTTTCCATAATTAATAAAAAGGTTCAATGACTAAAAAGAATACTCATTAAAAAATTATTATACTATAATACTAAGGGTATTTTAGAAATTTATCAATTAAGATTTTTGAGTTCGTGATTTTATATAGTATAATAATAATATATAGTAAGGTAAGATAAGATATTATCAAATCAAATACTAAAAGTAATACTAAAGCCAAAAGCAATCAGGAATAACATATAGCATTTGGTGGACAATGTTGGGCGTTTGGTTAGAATCACCCCAGATCATCCCTAGGGTGATTAGAGGGTAATCGGATCACCACTCTTAAAAAAAAAATGTAACCAAACAGGGTGATATGAGATCAGTACCCAAAATCACCACAAGTAATTCCAACCAAACGAAGTGATCTGAGATCACCACAACTGATGAAAGTACCCATAAGCATTTGGGCCATAGATTTTTTTGTATGGAAGTTGGGCTCATTTTAGTCCAAAGTGTTCTAGATATTGCTTAATTATCGGTCGAACCTCATAATTGACATGCCTACGTTAGAAAAATGAAAAACACTTTCTCAATGTGATTTTGATTAAGACATATTCCTACTTTTAGACTAGTACCTAGTATACCAAAAAAACGAAGCTTGAAATTCAAAAAAAAAAGATAAAACATTGTGTTGGACTTGTTTTTTAATGGCTTAATAGATAAGTTGACACCTGAACTTGTAAGAAATAGACAAATTAACCTTTAAACTTTTTGAATTGACAATTGCTCCTCTAAATTGTAAAATGGGACATATTAGTCCTAATTGACTAAAATTGATAAAATTCCGTTAATAAGTGGATATAAATTGGATGAAATTTATCGGAGCCTTGCTAATTTTACGTTCAATTTAACCGAATTTAACCAATTTCCATCCAAAATGGTTAATTTGTTAATTTTATTATAAATTCAAACATGCAATTGATAATTTTAGAAGTTTATAGGTTAATTTGTCTCTTTCTTAAAAGTTTAGGAACCAAATTGTCTATTAAACATTTTTCTAATTGGTCTTTTACTACGATGGAATTCAAAGCAAATCTAAACAATAAGGATTTTCCGGGCAAAAAAAAAAGGATTAAAAGCAATTTAATTGTATTCACTACTTTTTTTTTTGGTGAAAGTATTCACTATTCACAAAGTTTTTGAAATGTTAGGATGTTGCCTCAATTCCTAATTAGATTTGCTTTAGGATTTTTCTAAAGATTTTTGATTGGTGGACAAGAATCCTAATAGATAAGGGATTCTTGGAGGCCAAGTTTGTGTTAGTATAAATAAGCAGTTTCTGTTTAGATTTTTGTGTGTGTGAGATAGAAAGAGTTGTATTGTTGTGAGAGAAAGCTAAGATAGCTTTAGGTTGTTGTGAGAGAATCACCCTGTTGGGTTGATTTTAGATTGAGAGTTTGCTAGAGAGATTGTTATGATTGTTGATTGTAATTGATTGATTTGATAGTGCAGATTTGTGGCATAGGTCCACAAGAAAATTTTGCTTTGTTGTTTCTGCTTTAATTATTTGTTTGGTTAATTCCTGGGATATCCGAAGTTACAACAAGTGGTATCAAGAGCCTGGTTGATTGAAGATGACAGAAAGCAGCGGATCAGCTTTGAAGTTTGAGATTGAGAAGTTTAATGGAACGAATAATTTTCAGATGTGGCAGAGTACGGTAACAGATGTGTTAGTACAACAAGAATTGGGAGATGCGCTTGAAGCTGATAAGCCTTCCGCGATGAATGACAACAAGTGGAGAGATATTCAACGAAAAGCAGTAAGTACAATTCATTTGTCTCTTGCTACTGAAATTAAGTATGATGTGTTAGATGTGAAAACCCCAAAGGAGTTGATGGATAAGTTGGAGTCGATTTATATGTCAAAATCGATTACTAACATGTTGTGTTTGAAGAGAGAATTATTTGGATTGAAGATGAAGGTGGGAACAAGTTTAAGGGCACACCTAAACGAGTTCAATAGATTGGTTACTCAGCTGGCAAGTGTTGATGAAGTCATGAAAGAGGTTGATAAAGCAGTTTTGTTGATTAATTCTCTTACCGACAGGTATGATCCTGTGACTAGAGCTTTGATGGTTGGTAGAAAAACCTTGAGCTTGCAAGATGTGACTTCTGCAATATTTGAGTATGATAGATTGAAAGAAACTGAAAAGAAAGATGAAGAGAATGGTGCTCTGATGGTGGATCGTGGAAGATCTAATGGAAGAGATTGTAAGAATGATGCAAGATCAAATGGTAGATTCAATGAAAGAGGAAGATCAAGTTCGAGACCAAGGGTAGATATGAGTAGCAAGGAGTGCTATTATTGTCATGAGATGGGGCACATAAAAGCCTACTGCAAGAAGTTAATGGAAGATTTGGGGGATTTCATGAGATCTAAAGAGAAGAATAAGGCTGGTGTTAATGTTGCTGCTGCTAATAGTGAGGAATATTCTGATGAAGATGTTGTTTTGATGGTGCAAGAAGAAAAGAAAGACACTAGAGATATGTAGGTGTTTGATTCTGCTTGTTGTGAACATATTTGCACAAAAAGAGAATGGTTTTCGAAGCTTGAAAAGTGTGATAAGCCTGTTTACATGGCTAATAATGGTGAAGGAAAAATTGAAGGCATTGGGAGCGTGAAACTTCGTTTGCATGATGGAAGTGTCAAGATGCTTGGGAAAGTGAGGTATGTTCCAAACTTTACAAAGAATTTTATTTCGCTTGGAAAGTTGGATAGCTTGGGTTATGGATATTCTTGCCGAGGTGGAGGCTTGAAGATCACCAAAGGTTCGATGATTGTGATGAAAGGAGTGAAGAATTCGAAAAATTTGTATGAGTTGATTGGAAGCACAATTAGAGGAGATGGATCGGTATCTTCGCATCAAATTGAGAAGAAGGATGTGGATTTGCCAACAAAGAAGAAAGTCACTTTTGCGGATTTAGTCAAAGGGTGGAGCGATTAAGATTTGATGAAGGAATTTGAGTCAAGGTGGAGATTGTTAGGATGTTGCCTCAATTCCTAATTAGATTTGGTTTAGGATTTTTCTAGAGATTTTTGATTGGTGGACAAGAATCCTAATAGGTAAGGGATTCTTGGAGGCCAAGTTTGTGTTAGTATAAATAAGCAGTTTCTGTTTAGATTTTTGTGTGTGTGAGATAGAAAGAGTTGTATTGTTGTGAGAGAAAGCTAAGATAGATTTAGGTTGTTGTGAGAGAATCACCCATGTTGGGTTGATTAGATTGAGAGTTTGCTAGAGAGATTGTTATGATTGTTGATTGTAATTGATTGATTTGATAGTGCAGATTTGTGGCATAGGTCCACAAGAAATTTTTGCTTTATTGTTTTCCGCTTTAATTATTTGTTTGATTATCCTGGAATATCCGAAAATTACAACAAAAGTGTCACGGAAAGTCACGGAAGTTGCCATGTAGTATTCACCAAAAAAAGAAAAAACCTTATGTTTCTATTTTCAGAGTTAGACAGTCGAGAGAGCAATGCTGCGGGGATATGGTATAAAGATACATTTCTTCTTTACTACCTTCCCCTGTTTGATTTATAATTTTATATTTATAAAAATGGATTGAGTTTTGGTAATTCAATTTCTTTTGTGTCTGATATATTCGTGATCCTTGGAGGGGGCAATGCTGCGGGATATGCAGCGAGGAATTTCGTCGAACATGGAATGGCTGACGGCGCGCAGGCATTGTATCCAAAGAGGTGAACGTTATTTCCAATTTTTGCATCTTTTTAATGATTCTTTCACTATTTAGTGCTTCTGAGTTTCATTTACTTATGATGTTAATGTTAAGAATCTTCAGCTTTATATGGCCACATTTCTTTTTCTGAATCTGTACCTGAATTATGCTGATTAACCAGAAGGCTATCAGTCGTTAAAACAGAATTCTAGCTAATTTAGTCCAGTTGTGTATATTGGGTCATTGATGAGAGCATTTGACATTTCAAGATTTCTAATATTTTGCTGTATATATTTGATTTTCAATGGGGAAGATATTGGGAGTTAATGTTTTCAATTGTCAATGATCAAAATTTTAATCTTTGTCTGCTGTAGTTTTCTATTGGCTACTCAATTTTTATGCTTGTAATTAAGATGGTATGTCCTGTTTTGATGGTTTGAATTTGCATCATCTTAATGCTTAGGGTTTTCATACGTGTGTTGGATCTGGTCGAGAAAGGCAAACATCTGAATGGTATAAGGAAAAAGGCATATATATTGAGGTATTATTTCTAACTATTTTAGTTACTAATTCGTGTAATGTCTATCCTAGTTTAGTCTCTAATTATAAAGGGATTCTGAATTCTGATGTTTGATAAAAGCTTCTTTCTAATGTTTCCATGCTTCTAAGATGATTTTTATTTCCCAGTAACAAATACTATTGATACTGAAAATCTAACCCTAACCACAATAAATCCAGGCAAATTGCTGAAGTTTGGATGTCTTATAATTGCTATATGTACAGCCTCAAGGTATGCTTTTCGGTTTGTATAAGGTCACATTTAATAGCCCTAGATGATCTTCATAAATTGTTGAAACAGTGAAAAGAAGAAAAGAGGGATACTGATTCCTTGACTACATTTGATTAGATTTCCTGAGAAAATTGGAAAATGGGCTTTCCGTTTTCCAATTTTCTCAATTGAAGAAAATTAAACCTTCCTGGTGTTAACTATATGTGGGATGTTGCAGGTAAAATATATAGACTTTTATAGCAGAGGGTTCGGGCTTTGTTTTGATCAGGTAATTAAGCCGGTGGAGAATGATATCTTATGCTTGTAATTCTCATTTTATATCATTTGCATTGGGATTTGAAAATTGGAGATTTGATCTTGCGTTTGTACTGAGTTTTGATTTTCTTCGCTTTTGTAGGAACACATGCCATATTATCGTTTAAGGACGGCCAAGGAAATTCCAAGATTAAGAGCTGATTGAGTGAATGTTGAACATGTTGTGGCATAAATACCATATCTGCACTATAAAGACCATTTAATTGTAAATGCAAGCCATGAGATTTAGGGCAGATCATTGGTTAGCTTACTAGAAGCCTAGAAAAACCTGGACTTGCCAAGTAGCATATAGAAACTTATATATTGTGTGTTAAAGATTTGATATAATAATAAGAGAAAATTATGTATATCTCAGACATGCATTTGCTTAGGACCATATGATATTAGAATCTGTGGATAGCATATATATAGTTTTAGAAATTAGCTCAAACTAACGCAACTTTGAATATGATGGGCTAGGCCCTCCCAAGTATCACAAGTTTGTAGGCCTAACTCAGATTAAATGTATAAATGAATGTTTTCTAGGTTTGCAATTGCATAGCTCTCTTTTGTCTAGCCCCCTCCGTAGTAGTTATCCTTCCTTGAAATGATACTTCGCCTTCCTACCTGCCTGAACGATCTCAAAGCTTTCCATAATCGTTGGAAACGGCGGCACCTCTACTGGTGGTTGCTGCTGCTGCTGCGCCGCCCCTTCTGGTGGTTGCTGCTGCTGCGCCCCCTCCCCTGGTGGTTGCTGCTGCTCCGCCCCCTCTGGTGGTAGCAGCTGCTCCGCCCCCTCTGGTGGTAGCAGCGGCTCCACATCCTCTGGTGGTTGCTGCTGCGCCGCCGCCTCTGTTGGATTTTGCAGCCCCGCCGCCTCTGTTGGTTGCTGCGGCTCCACCTTCGTCAATATGTTCCAAGAGAGGTGGAGAGGCATGGTTGGCATCATTTCCCATAACCAAAGAATTGTCGTCATTCACATTATCATCATCGCCAATCCTCCCTTCATCTCTAAAGTCCATTTTAACAGGAGAATCCTTACCATCCTGTGCATCCAATTTAGAATTAGTTTCCAGGATACCAACCACCAATATTCTCACTCTCTGCCACAACACCAGCAGATGCAGATGACTCTCCTTTTTTTTGAACAGCAGATGAACTTTCAACAGCACCACAAAACCATCCATCTTCCACTTTAGGCACCTCATCACTCGACACTTGATTAGCTGGTGCTATATAAAATGCATGATGATCTGCAAATATATATATATATATATATATAATGAATTAAATCGAAAGCAGCACACAGCTAATTGAATATGCCAAAACTGAAAATAGTGCGGTTTCAACTATTCACCAGAAAATATCGAAGATGTCTCTGGTGGGGGCTGTGTCTGAAGCTGCTGTCTAGGTAACACGAGTGGACTTCGATAATGAAAATCGAATGGTCCTTCAACTAAACATATAAAAAAAATTAACATAAAATGAAACTTAATGTAGGATATGAATAATACAAGACAATCATGGGAACTTACCGTATGGTATCCTTAAAGCTTGTTGTTGTGAGTTGTCTTGTGGAGTCTGTGAAGAAAAAGACGGTAGATCATTGAGATCAGTCTGATCAGGAGAAGAAGCTTTCTCTGCTTTTCCTTTGCCTTTATCATTTGCCTCATTTGGTTTCCCATCCATATTTCCTAGATGCTTGCTATAATTAATCTGCATAAATATATATATTTAACAAATTTTCAGATGTAGGCAAAACAACATCAAATTGCAAGGTCATGTGGTTGGCTATATCCTAAATGGCTCCAAAGGATCAAAAAGGCATGGATTCAGAATTCAGTCAATTGTACCGTTGAATCCATGGACACTTATATTAACTTCAATCAAATGTGCAGATTCAACCTTCAGACAATTCTCATGAAAGCTCAAATGTCAATTTCCACTTCACTATATGACCATCTGATGCAAAATCAGGCACATGCACATAATGGAAAGTGGTGGTTTTGACATCCACAGCCGATCATGTCCTTCAAGTCGCACGTTGCTTTCTACCACATCGTTTCAAACGAAGTTTTACCATAACATTCCTCTAGTTTGGAACATTGATTCAATTATGGAATCATGAATAGTCATTGGTTCAGTCGGGTTAGCCTTGCCTACAATCCATACCCTTTTTGTATCGCTAGCCTAGCACTTAGGGTAGGGTTCCTCTTTATACTAAATCTCTGGTTTTATCAACAAGAGTTTGAAGAAGAGCGGTAGCGAGCCAACCACTTCCAGCTTCGACAAAGACAGTAGGTCACTGCTGACTTCCTCGTTGTCTACAACATCGCTTCCCCCGTCTGTCCTATAACCTTTGATCGTGAAAGAATCAGCAACAGAAGAACATCCATCTGAAGTGGGGTTTAGGGGTTTGGTCGAAGGGGCATGGTCTTCTATCAATGGTGATCTGTTTACTAAGACAGATAAACTGGCCATAAATCCCCGAGAGAAGACGGGCGAAACCATTTCAAATATTTATGATATTAAAGTCAGCCACAATTGGATACAGGAGTAGCGATATTATATATAAAAACTACAAACCAATTTCATGCAAATTAAACATTATAATGTAACTAGTGATATTTCCTGTTGCTTAATTAATTACTCCACAAAAATGCCATCTTACAACACACAAAAAGTTACATTTTCCCAAGCATTCCAGCAAATATAGGGCATGCAGCAATACATTGTCCATTATTGTTTGCAAAACAGTTTCTTATGCAATTCTGCTTCCCCTAAAAACTACACATACATAATATATAACATGACGGCCCAAATAGTAAAATAAAAGCAGAAAGAGGTAATACTAGCATTTTGAGTTTCATTCATTATTACTTTTGCATGAATATGATGATGATAACATGATATGGTTTTCATATTGCCTTCCAATAACAAAGAAAATTTGCACGCAATTAAAGCACCGCCTACTACTTTTAATTCTTTGTACATCCCAACTCACGTCAATGATGCAAATTCATTCAGTAGGACAAAAAAGAAGCATATTTTTTAACCGAGCCTAATCCATGAGATGAATGTTGACATATATTTAAAAAAGAAACACATTTGATCATTCAGAAAATCCCATGCTTACAAGGTTTAAAGAAAAAAAAAAACCATAATCTTTAGATGGAGTTTCCAGATTGCATACAAGAAACGACAAGAGCTTTTCACTGAGCAAAGACTCAAGGTAATCAACCCATTCAAATTAACGCAATTAAGAGCTCATAAACATTTGCAAGTTGGGAAGAGTACAAGGAACCATTACCAGTAGAATCACAAAATAGTTACAAATTCAAGAATGATAACACAATCAAGAACACTTCTTTTTTTCTTTTGCAAACCAGAACGTAGCTAACTAAATTCTATTTGAAGAGTATCAAGATGATTAACAAGACATAAATAGAACCCATATCTACAACCGAAAATCTCAAGAAAATATTGCTAATAATTAAAATCATGCGCAAAAGCTCTTAAGATTAAAGGAATGAAACAAAAGATGTGATACCCGTCCCTAGTTATTAAGTTCACTAGACTAAGATCATCAATTACTAAGGAATTAATTTTCGTAACGGAAGCCAAATTAAAACAATATAAAAGTAGTAAGCAATTTGAATAGAAGGTTTGAGGTTAGCCAAGTCTCTTGGTTATTCTAATGTTATTGTTCAACTCGATGCAAATGTGGTGGTGAAGTTCTTGAAGCAAGGTATTGAAGCTACTCATCAAAATTCAACATTAGTTCAAGATGCTTTGGCGCTGCTCAGAGGGGATTGGGTTCATGAGGTTAGACATATCTATCATGAAGGCAACTGTTGTGCTGATTTCCTGGCCAATATGGGTCAAGCTTGCTCCTTTGGCTGCACGATTCTTTTCGAGCCTCCGTTGGGTTTGCAGACGCTCCTGGAACAAGACGCTAATGGTATTGCTGTTCGTAGACCTTAGCTGACATTAGTCGCGTCTTTTGTACCAAAAAAAGAAGGGTTGATTTGAAGGAAAAAGAAAGAAGGACTAAATTAAAAAGAGATTAAATGTCAAGGGGGTATGTTAGCAATTATACCCAATTTTAAAAAAAATGGTGTGGCAAATTCATAACCACACATTTGGACAATTCCTTGCTATATATATATATGGGACCAACGCGTTAAGCTCACCAAAAAGATGAGCACCCTTTAGTTTTTTCTTCTCCTTTTCCTCCATTTCATGCTTTTCACCTTCCTTACTTCCAAGTTTGATTTCTCTCATTTTCCTCCATGAAATTCTTCAACCTTATACTCAAATTGAAGCTTATTTCTAGTCCTAGCAAAGCCCCATAACTATTTCTCCAACTAGCTTCAAGATTTCTTAAAGAGAGGAATTGAAAGTGTCAAGGTGTTTGGTGAGCAAAGTTGGGAATTTCATCATCTTTGGACAGTTGAGGCACTGATCGAGGCATCGACTAGACTCACAGTGGATTGACTTTGGGGGTGTACAAGTCCCATGAACTATGAGTGGGCTTTCCTCAACGGAGAACCGTGGAGTAAATTGTTTTTATTACTGTTTTATTAAATTGTTTTTAAATGATTTTTATTAAATGATTTTGGGTGCATGAACGATCCTTGAAAATGGTTTTGAGCAGTTGGTAAGCATACGAGAACTCATGGATTGGACGCAATCCAGGGAGTACATATGGCTTGTTTTGGTGGTATACTAGCTAGTACTTGGATGTATTAGGCGGACCATGGTTATTGTGTTATGAATCCACATGGTCCGTCCGGTCCAGGCCCGACACGTAAGCTAGCTGTTGGCGTTTGCATGGGAGAGCCAAACTAGGTGTTTGCGGCCACCACGCAATGCCGGACCCAGGCCAACGTTACGGGAACGGGCATGGTTTGTATTTATAATATGATATGACAAAAATACCCCTAACCGTTCCGGAGGTTGACTCGGGCCAAGGTCACTTCGGATATGATTTGACGACAGCCCCCTTGTATGGTTTTAAACCGAGAACTGGATTTTTGACTTATGGTTTTGAATTTACCGATTGCTTATATTATAAAACTGTCTTTATAAATTGTTTTGGTTGTGAGTGCACCCCACCCTCTTCTGGTTCTCTTTTGAGGGTGGCTCATTCACTGGGTACATATTTTGTACTCACCCCGTTTTCGTTGTTGTGATTTCAGGATCCTAGAATCGAGCTTTCCTTGTTGTGCCGAGTCGGTGGCTTAGGAGATCAGTTTACTTCGTAGAGGTACTACTCACTATCCGTTGATTTCTTTTATTTCCTTGGATTTGAGCCTGAGGCTCTGTGGTTGATTTTCAGTTTTCAGAATCATATTTTCATTGCCATCCGTACTTGCGACTACCGCATGTTTTCTGAGTATATTACTTGTCATGTTTATTATTTTGGTTTTGTTTTGGCCTTGATGCTGACGCTTCGTGAGACCTCGTGTGCGTGTGACGCGCGACACGTATTACGAGGTATCACGGCGGTTGTCCGTACTTGATCCCGAGTCGGGGCGTGACAGTTTTGTTGGTATCAGAGTATCTGGTTTTTATTATTGTTTCGTAAGTCCAGTGGGGCTGTAGTAAGTTTAGGATAAGTTTCGGACACATAGGTGTCCATCTGCCTTTTCAGTTTTGTTTTAAAAACTAAAAAGTTCAGCTTGCGTTATTTGTGATAATGAATTTAAATCTGTTAAAATGATTTTGTCTTTGATCCTAAATTCTGAGTCTCTTCCGTTTATGTTTCCTTAAATTCTAAACTCATTGTTCTTCTTAGAGATTCATGCCACCAGAACGTTATCTTTGTCGACGAGAACATCCTCATCACGTTTCGATCTCATTAAGAGATCAAATGCAGGAATGTGAATACTCACAACTTATTGTTTACACATGTATCTTTTCCACGTATCCACTTTTGTCCGACTCGACAACAACTTTTCCTTCGATGCCGTTTTCCCAAACGACTATGCAAGTCAATGATAGAGGTGTTGATAAAACGAACTGTGAGAGAACGGAGCTGACTTTGGGACGAAAGTCAAACTCGATGTATGCTAGAAAGTGTAGCAAAGATTCTAATTTGTTCCTTAAGACGGAAAGTGAACCTTTAAGATGAGTTCACGAATTGTGTAGTAAAATGTGATCCCAATCCACTCCTTTTGGCGATGTCGAGCAAGTTCAAGTGTGATTACCTGCAATACTTGGACGTGTGGCGATAAAACTTCAATTAATAGTTATTGAATGAGGGTGTCTAGTAGCGAGTTAATCGCTTCACCCTGACGAACAGTTTACACCTGGCAGCCATCCTAGTTAGGTGTGAGTTGTTCGATTTAATAATAATCGAAAGCTTAAAATGTTGATAAGTACGATAATGGGAGTCTAAGGAAGTTGACTCAAATGAATGTCATTTTGGATGCATTCAGAGTAGAGAGATATACAAATGAAGCAAAAAGTTCATTGGGAGAGGTCAATAAAATGTAGCACATAGTTGTTAGCTAAAATCTACTGGACAAACTGAATTCCACTCGAAGTCTCCGACATAAATGTAATTCTAAGGATGGTCGCCTACGACAACATTGATTATCCGACTTAAAATAATTGTTAAGTTTGGGTAATTGAATGATTTATGGAAGTCCACCTGGTGGTGTTGTCGGGTTTATACAGCTGTACTACCCGGTACTATTCCGAATCAAAATTTTGTGATGCGACGTGGCGTCTGAAGAATGCAACTGAGCTAGATGGTAAAGAAGAAGGGTTTGAACTAAATCTTGCCAAGTTTGGTATCGCTGCATGAGGTGATCTATTGCTGATAACAACGAATGGAGGTGGAAGTTTGTCATTGGGAATCGATTAAAGACAATTACGCTAGTAAGTGGTAAGAACAATTGTTAGTAGTGGGGAAGAGATTAAATGTCTATTAGACTAAAAGTGTGAGTCTTTCCCATGATTGATTTTGGGAATTAGTTGACTATACTATCGCAAAGTCTAACAGATATATTGATCATTGTTGTTCAGATAACTCATTTGGCTATTGAGGAGTACTTGCCGAATGAAACTAATGCCTAATGGTTTATTTGAGCTTCCAAGGAAATCATATATCGATTACTGTTGGAAAATTGTACAAACGACCACAAAAGTCAATACGTTTCTTATTATGGTACAAGTCAGTAATGTATGAAAGTAGGACTGATATTAATCAATTAGCGATTGCTCTTCATATTCATCGGTTGAAGGAGCACGAGAAAACACCTACCCCTGATCTGTAGCAAGTCACACCCGTGTTTGCTACTAAAAAAAAGAGTATTTAGTTAGACATATATATCTAGTTGTGAATAATAAGTGACTCAATTTAAGTTTCAATATTGAATGAAACTTTATAAAGTTATCATAATGGAGCTTAATTGGACGGTTAAACAGAAAGATTGTTTATGGATTAGAAATAATGATTTAAGTAACGATATAAGATGATTATATTTTGGTGATTATAGATCTTGCAAGGATCAAGTGAAATGTTGAAAGATTAAATTTGTCCAAAAGGAATATAGGGTGATTAGAAGATTGGCAAAGTATTTTGGGATTTAATAAGTGTAAGGAAATAAGTCTACTAAGTGTTTAGGATTTGGAAAGATTTGAAAGGTGGATGCTAAATTTAAGGATAAAAAGGATACTTAGAAAAATATATATATGATTATGAATTTGAGAATTTGAATGATAAGAATTTATTTTTACACCAAGATTATAGGCCAAGTGTGATCCTAAATGAATGCAAGTTTGGGGACAAGTTATAGAACTTAAGATTGAGGTGGTTGAGTTATAAAGGACTTATATATGTGACATGTTTAGATATTATAAATTGGAGTTGGATGGACTCGGTTGATTTAAATTTTGGAGGATTCGAAGTAAGGTTCAATATGAAATGAGACCTTGTAAGTGATTATGATAAAACTCGATAATATGATGCTCTGGTAAAGTTTGCAGAAATCGAGTTAAGCGAATTTCGAAATTTCATCTGATTTTAAGTGAAAAGTTTAAATAAATATATTATTTTTGAATGAGTTATTGTGAGATAAGGATAAAGTGCTTACTAAGCTTTTTATGATTATAATTGAAATGAAAAAAGGGTTAGAATTGTGATTTTGGATTATTGGAGTTCAATAAGGGGCTATTATGGACAATTATAAGGAGTATCTCTTATTGGGGTGGAATATAAAAGTGATGTTTATTGAAGTAAAGAATGAAGTAAGATGACATAGGTAATCCAAAAGTCGTAGGACATTTGGATCGTTGAGAGGAAATAAATTCATGTTAAGTTGATGGTTAAGTTTAGCAAGAGAAGTAAGGTGATAGTATGTTATAGTAGAAAGCTCATTATGATGGTTATGTTGCTTGAGATTATTAAAGAAATATGGATTATATTTATACTGATGCAAGTTGTAATGTAAAATTGGAGATAATGTTTGAGCTCAAGAATTTAAGTATTGAGAATTATGTTTGAATTTTGTATGATTGAATATTTTGAAGCTCTTTAAATAGAGTTAGAGAAAGATTTGAGATATGAAACTCTAATGGTATAAATTTTGGACGAATAAGGAAGGGGTTGTAGGAAGTAAACTAATTCTGATGACCAAGAGGTTTTTAGGGAAATGACAATGTGGAGGAAGTGACTTGGGAGTTCAAGTCTATAACGAAGAAATTTTATCCGAAATTGTTTTTATTGTTAGTGAGCAAAAATTTTGAGGACAAATTTATTTTAAGGAGGGTAGGGCTGTGATACCCGTCCCTAGTTATTAAGTTCACTAGACTAAGATCATCAATTACTAAGGAATTAATTTTTGTAACGGAAGCCAAATTAAAACAATATAAAAGTAGTAAGCAATTTGAATAGAAGGGTTGAATTGAAGGAAAAAGGAAGAAGGACTAAATTAAAAAGAGATTGAATGTCAAGGGGGTATGTTAGCAATTATACCCAATTTAAAAAGAAATGGTGTGGCAAATTTATGACCACACATTTGGACAATTCCTTGCTATATATATATGGGACCAACAGGTTAAGCTCATCAAAAAGATGAGCACCCTTTAGTTTTCTCTTCTCCTTTTCCTCCATTTCATGCTCTTCACCTTCCTTGCTTCCAAGTTTGATTTCTCTCATTTTCGTCCATGAAATTCTTTAACCTTATACTCAAATTGAAGCTTATTTCTAGTCCTAGCAAAGCCCCATAACTATTTCTCCAACTAGCTTCAAGATTTCTTAAAGAGAGGAATTGAAAGTGTCAAGGTGTTTGGTGAGCAAAGTTGGGAATTTCATCATCTTTGGACGGCTGAGGCACTGATCGAGGCATCGGCTAGACTCATAGTTGGTTGACTTTGGGGGTGTACGAGTCCCTTGAACTGTGAGTGGGCTTTCCTCAACGGAGAACTGTTGAGGAAATTGTTTTTATTACTGTTTTATTAAATTGTTTTTAAATGATTTTTATTAAATGATTTTGGATGCATGAACGATCCTTGAAAATGGTTTTGAGCAGTTGGTAAGCATACGGGGACTCATGGATTGGACGCAATCCAGGGAGTACGTATGGCTTGTTTTGGTGGTATACTAGCTAGTACTTTGATGTATTAGGCGGATCATGGTTATTGTGTTATGGATCCACATGGTCCGTCGGCTCCAGGCCCGACACGTAAGCTAGCCGTTGGTGTGTGCATAGGAGAGCCAAACTGGGTGTATTGCGGCCACCACACAATGCCGGACCCAATACAACGTTAGGGGAACGGGCATGGTTTGTATTTATAATATGATATGAAAAAAATGCCCCTAACGGTTCCGGAGGTTGACTCGGGTCAAGGTCACTTCGGATATGATTTGATGGCAGCCCCCTTGTATGATTTTAAACCGAGAACTGGATTTTTGACTTATGGTTTTGAATTTACCGATTGCTTATATTATAAAACTGTCTTTATAAATTGTTTTGGTTGTGAGTGCACCCCACCCTCTTCTGGTTCTCTTTTGAGGGTGGCTCACTCACTGGGTACATATTTTGTACTCAACCCGTTTTCGTTGTTGTGATTTCAGGATCCTAGAATCGAGCTTTCCTTGTTGTGCCGAGTCAGTGGCTTAGGAGATCAGTTTACTCCGTAGAGGTACTACTCACTACGTATGGGTTCCACTGGCAGTCGTAATCTATCCGCTGATTTCTTTTATTTCCTTGGATTTGAGCCTGAGGCTCTGTGGTTGATCTTCGGTTTTCAGAACCATATTTTCATTGTCATCCGTACTTGCGACTACCGCATGTTTTCTGAGTATATTACTTGTCTTGTTTATTATTTTGGTTTTGTTTTAGCCTTGATGCTGACGCTTCGTGAGACCTCGTGTGCGTGTGACGCGCGGCACGTATTACGAGGTATCACGGCGGTTGTCCGTGCTCGATCCCGAGTCGGGGCGTGACAAAGGAAACAAAGGAAAGTTGAGAAAAACAGAGAAGAGGAGTGGGAGAATATCGTACCAAGAAAGGTGTTTGTTGTTTGGTTACTAGGAAAATATCTAGGAAATCCAAGAAAATGCTCTATGCGGAAGCTCAACGACTGCAAATGCTTGATTCTGAAGAAAGATTCGCAGGGAAACTTACGTTTGGGGCGAGAAAGTAAAATATACTTTCAGAATCAAGGTGCTTTGGGTCAATAACAGAGAGAGGTTAGAGAGCAAGAATGTGGAAGAGGGTGCAAGAGAGCGTATTGCAACTATATAACGAAGTCCCCGCCAAGTCCTCTTGTTTCAAAAGGAAGCAAGAATGGGCCGGGCTTTGACTATGTGATTTTTTTTTCATTTTCATCAAATTAGAAAGTTTAGTTGTTTTCTCACCCAGTTGTTTATCTCAAATTCTTATTTCCTCGTACTTGTAATATCATGAGGTGAGCATTCGGTTAATTTGATTAATTTGGGTAAGAAAATCTCTTAACCGAGTTAATCAATCACCTTAAAAATTTTAATGATCAGATTAATCGAAAATATAGATTAACCCATGAATTTAATGAGCAAAAAGACCCATGAACTTACACAAAATTGCCAAAAAAGCCCCTAAACTCTTAAAAATGTCAAATAAACCCTTTTTCTAAGGCTAAATTAGGGGTGTCCATACCTGACCCGAATCGAAAAACCGAACCGATTTGTTGCGAAAACGGTGCAAAAGGGTCGATTTTGGGCTTCGGTGCAAATGAGTATTCGGTCGATGGGCGGGTCACTAAACTGGGAACCGAAATCGACCGAATACCCGAAGGTAATTATATATATTTATATAAATATTATCTATATAATTATATAATTTGTTTTATAATTATAAATTTATAATATATATTAAATTAATTTTAGAATCAGAAATATATATATTTTAAACCTAAAAAATCCCCTATTTTTTACAATTTCTCTCTCCTGCCTCTCGACGTTTTCTTCTTCCTCTCCCTTTCACCATTTCAAACTTTCCCTTTGATCTCCTCCGGTTAGAAGTTGGCCACCGACGAGCTTCTCGACAGACATTCCGAGATCAGTGACTCGTCCGGCGGCAAACCCCTCTTCCCTTTCACTGTATAGTTTTAGGTTTAGGAAAATCCCCAAATCAAAAGCATAAACCCTAGACCGTTTTTTTTATAATTTTTTTGTGATTTTTTGTTCGAAAGTGACAATCCACAAGAGATTTAAGCTTTGCCAGAAGCAAGTCCTTCTTTGGTGCTCAATTTTAGAAATCCCCAATCCCAATGCAGAACCTAACCGAAATTGAAGGTAAAGTACTAAAATTGGCCAAATATCCAATTTGAGCCTAAACCTTTTCAGAGTTGCTCCATTTCTGCCTAAACCTTTAAACTGGTCCAAATTGAGCCTAAATGTTTTTAAATCCAACCAAATTGAGTCTAAGTCGGATGAAATTTTGGTTGTGTGCCACACGCACCGTTACAAAATGGTAACGGTGTGACGTGGCATAAAGACATGTTATTTTAGAATTTCTTTTGCAAATAAGAATTTAGGAAAAAAAAGAATAATATAAATAAATAAGTAAAAAGGAAAAACATTAAAAAATAATTAATAGATGACAAAAACACATCATCCCTTCCTTCTTTTTTGATCAAACACCTCTAAAATTAAAAATACTAAACCAAAAATACCTCAAGAGCATTCAACTTTTCCAGAAACTTGCCACCCCCTTTCATTGTCAGCCGTTGCTACCCCTCGCCGGAACCCTAACTTCGTCACAACCTCCACCTTTAGCTGCTGCCTAGGTCGTGGGAAAACTCCAAATTGCTCCAAATCACACAAAAATGCCTCCCGATCTGCCTCCAAATGTTTTTGTTCTTTCGGGCCAAGCAATTTCATATTCTAAGTGCAAAATGCCAAATCAAGTTCCCATTTTAAAGAAAATTTGATCATCGCAGAGACTGCCTATTATTACTCTAGTCAAAGCAATAATTTTGCCTAGACAAGACAGCCCCCTTTTCAAAGTTCCAATTTTTATTCTACTTTTCAAAACTCTTCTCATCTTTTCATTTTTTTTTTTGGAAAAATCAATTTACAAGTTGAAGCTTTTCTATAGACATCTCATTTTGAAGGAATTCCTAGAATGAACATCATGGAAAGCGTAATCCTTTGCTTCCGCCATGAGCACCAACGCCGCCGCCAACCCTCTCCCGCTCAAGGACCGAGTTGCTATAGTGACTGAGTCATCTCATGGGATGGGCAAAGTTATAACAACTCACCTAGCGGAACTCGGTGCTAAAGTCGTTGTCAAATGCACCTCCAGTTCCGACCAAGCCGATCAGGTGGCTACCCAAATCAATTCTTGTTAATCCTTGTGAATGCCCACGAGCTGTAACGGTGAAAGTGGATGATTCCGACCCTGCCCAGGTTAAGTATCTGTTTGACTCAGCTGAGCAGGCCTTTGGCCGCTTAACCATTCACGTTCTGGTTAACTCAACTGGAGACCCGCCGGATTCTGGGAATGACCAAGTCTTGTTCTTGGTGCTAAACGCAAGAAGGAAGAATATTAGAGTCTAGAAGAGATAATTTTTTTTAAAAAAAATTTTAAGTTATACGATATTTGGCTATTTTTTATTATAAAATTTTTTTCCAGTGGTGCTGACATGTGATTTTTTTAGCCATCTGGCCTAATAAATCTATGTGGACCTTTCCTTAAATCTTTCCCTACATCTTGTAACGCGCCAAAACTGCGCGTGATCCACACACTCCGATTTCTGTCAAATTTAGGCATAATTTGATGTATCTCGAAAACGTTTAGGCTCAATTTAGTTCATCATTAAGGTTTAGACTCAAATTGAGCAACTCGTGAAAAGTTTAGGCCTAATTTGAACATTTGACCTACTAAAATTCTATAAATTCTGTTTGCTCACTTTACTGTTGATTTGCTGTTGATTTGTTATTGATTTGCTATTAAGCTTTGTTGTTTTGTTGTTAAGAAAGTTGCTTTACCCGTGTAGTGTCCTTGGTTTGACTGTATAATTGAAACACACTGTCAACTGATGAAAAGCATCAAATGGCAAATTTAATGTGTGCCTATTTCTACTTTGATGCCACTTGGAGCTGTTATCTGTGGCTTAGCAAATTGCATATTCTTAAGTCTTCTCATTTGCTGTACTGTCGAAAACCGACCCGCCCAGTTGCATGCCTCCTCGGGTCGGTCCTTGGTCCCAAAAAAATTTCCCTCGATTTTGTCAGCTTCGGAGCAGTACCCGACCGATTGCACCGAAACCGACCCGATGGACACCCCTAGGCTAAATGTTCAAATAAGGACTAAACATTTCAAGATTTTCTCAAATAAGGATCAAAATACACAATTCCAACAAATTAGAACACATACTTAGAAAATTTTTACAAATTAAGGAATCCTTAAATGAAGACCAATGCTTCTCATCACCCCACTTATGAAGTCCAAATTTATGCGGGTTACTCCTAATTAATTCAGAAAATTTTTATGTGTCAACTTCTCACCACGTTTGTGGAGTCCAAATTTAACACTGTCATGTTAGTGTACCAAATAATAATAACTCGCACAAATTTCTCCCAAGAATGAAAAGAAAGATGTTAATTTTTTTTTTTTGCTACAAAAGGAAGATGTTAATAACAAGCATTACAATTACCTTTTTGCCGTTGAGTTTGTATCAAGACAAATTGGCAACGTGGTGTGATAATAGGAATCCATGTCACCTAAGTTTGTAGGATATGTATTTTTTTATTATTTATTTTAAGAACGAAGATGTCAATTTAATTTGGGATTTTCATTTTCATCAAATTAGAAAGTTTAGTTGTTTTCTTATCATCCAGATGTTTATCTTAAATTCTTATTTCCTAATACTTGTAATATCATGGTTTACTCTTCTCCAATTGATTTTAAAATCACCACTTGAGACAAAATTAACATAATGCTACCATTAATGTTTATACTGATTAACATAATCTGATTTCAAATTCAAAAGGCTTGAATTGTTTTATATCTGGTATACTACTCCGATAATTTCTCTCTTTTTTGGTAAATTAATTTAATTACTTGGTCTCTGGCTTTTTTTCCTCCCTTACGAAGTTTTTGAGTTTTGTTTTATGGGTATATGGGATTTCTCTTCTTAATATATTTTGCATTGTTAACAAGCAACTGTCAAAAAAAATTTCTCTTCTTAATGTACCTTACATATTTTTATTCTAATTCTTTAATTGGAATATTAGTTATTATAATATATATAGGAGATTTCCGATTTTATTAATTTTATGGAATGATCAATTAGTTCATGATGTTTCCATCATCATCCAATTATATCATTGGTCAATTGTCAAACATCTTCTTATAATAAGAATTCAATATTTTAATGTTATTAGTTTTTTTAAAATATTTTATTGATTTATAATATTATATGCTCTGATACCAAGGGGATAATAGGATTGGAGTCGCCACTTCACGCCTAGTTTTACGATTTATAATAAGTAGGTACAGGTCCAAGGTTTTCTAGCTGTGCTCAAGCTTGGACGCCTCCTGCGATAATGGCGAACAAGGGGCCTGACTTTTATGGACCTGGCCTAACATATTATAGAACAATGGAGGTTCAGCTATGAACGTGAGCAAACTGAGATGCTATTCTTCCTCGGGATCATTTGGTCAGCATAACAATTTAGGGAGTTTTTGATGCAAAGGATCCACTGAGGGTGGCAACTGCAGAGCACATAACTCCTGTCATTGCTTACTAGGCGTAGTAGGTAGTATGGAGTTGCTAGTTTTGAACTAGCTAATCACTTGGAGTAGAGAGAGAACTAGAAAATATTTAGAAACTCATAATATATTTCATAAGGAAATATTTTACACGACATCCAATGTCACAACACTACAAATTAACCCACCTACAAAAGAATCAAATGATTTGAATAATGCACTCAAATTCATAGAGAAGAAAAGCTTCAGTTCTTAAAACCTTCCGAGAAATTTCTGAATGCTACAAGAACTAGTTTAAAATCTATCATGATGGACAACAATCTTCAAAGGTAAATAAAGAAATATATGTAATTAGAAATAAATAATTTCTATATTACTCTGTTAATAATAGTAAATTGATATATATAGGTGCCTTGCAAATTTAGAGCGGTTCTATCAATATTAAATATTGATGAGGCATGGTACAAATGTTACAAATGTCGCAAAAAGTCTTGCAATTCTTGTGGCAATTATGATATTAATTTTATTTTTTAATACTTCATTTATAATAGTAATAATAATATTACTATTTTAATGTTAACTAATGAATTCTAATACTTCGATATTAATTTTATTTTCTAATACTTCATTTATTTATAATAGTAATAATAATATTATTATTTTAATGTTAACTAATGAATTCTAATACTTCATTTATAATAGTAAAAATTTTAATGTAAACTAATGAATTGTTTTTTAAAGGTTTATGTTAAAGCTTAATGTTGTTGAGGAATCACAACTAGACCTGCTCAAGGGCCCAGGTACCTGCCCAGGTTCGAAGGCCCGTCCGAAAAATGGGAGGGTTTGGATAAAAGTTTAAGACCCGAACGTCGGGCTTTGGACAAAGAAAGAAGCTCATTTTGTAAACGGGCCAGGCTTTGCTTTTCCTTCAAAAAGCCCGAGTCCGGCCATATTACTATATACTAATTAATATATATATATATATATATTATTTAATACATATCTTTATTATTTCGAAATATATATATATATAATATAACATCACAATATATATTATACTAAATAAAATATATTTATAAAAGAATATGGTCAGAAAAAATTTACCATGTTAATTTTTTAAAAAAATGTTGAATATGTAATTAAAACTTTTATTATCATTTAAGAAAACAATAAAACGGGCGGGTTTGTGCGGGACTTGGACACGAAAATACAAATATGGCGGGCTTTGGTCAAATGACCAAGCCCGAATGTCGGGGCAGGCCGAGTCTGGGCTTGCACAATGTCCATTATTATTATATAGTCAAAGCTCGGCTCGAACCCTGCTCAGCCCGACCCATGAGTAGGTCTAACAACAAATCAATGTGATTTTGTTTGATGAGCTGATTCTTTAATTGGATGCTCGGCATCAACTTATATCCAATCTATTACTAAGGTACATTTACATATGAATTATTTTAATTTTACTTTATTCAATTATTTTTAAAATTTATTATTAATCTAAATAATTTAATAATGATAACAGGATGTGTAAGAGAAAAGCAAATTCTATAGGAGATTGGTTCTATGCGAAGGAAAATAATTTTACTTTCTACTAATCGAAGCAATGGAAGGCAAAAATCTGGTAGTTCAAGAAATTCAACCCCTCAATGCAAATGAGCCAATTGATGGAGAACCCTTGAACAAGAAGATCGTTGAGAAAGATTAATATTTGATGGACATTGTCTCTAGCTTTATTTCGGAGTTTAAATTTTTTACTTAAAACAAACACAATTTCATTACATTAAATAAATAATACTCCCTCTGTCTCTAATTATAAGTCCCTTTTTGGTCAACCAAACCAAACTTTGACCATTGTTTGTAAAAAATATATAAAGTAATATAATTTTTAAAATAAGACTTATAAAATTTGAATTACAAACTTTTGAACACATTTTTTAAAAATTAAATTTTATATATTTTTTTATAAGTCATTGGTCAAAGTTTGATGTTGGTTTACCAAAAAGGGACTTATAATTAGGGACAGAGGGAGTATTAAAATACCACAATTTATTAACACTTGATTTTAGATGTTATATGTAGGTCAACGTGAGGATGGTCAAACATTTACAAATACAGATATAATACATTTTACATGAATTTGTTTCAATTTATTATCATGATAATAGAATGAGGACTTTTGTTTTAATTGAATACAAGCAGGGCGGCCTGCGCTTGCGCTGCAGTCATCTTCTTATTAGAACTATGTTTTCTGTAGTTGTTTAAGTCAGTTAGTAAGAAGATATTGCATTGGCTATAAGTTAATCAGTTAGGAGAAACTCATACATCGAAACAAATAATTCACATATATAGAGCAAAACACATGACCTCTCTTTCATTCTAAAAGTGTATTATCTAAATTCTACTCCATCTTTAGGTAATTCATCAAAATAAAGCTAATAGTAATTGTTGCTTGAAATATATGTTGATCATCTTAAAAAGCATAGTACGCTGCGATCATTTTTTAATCTTGATTGCACTTGTTGAATTAATGAACTCGGGTAGGTGAAAGAATTTGGCTTCTGCATAAGGAATGTCTAATTTTTTGTAGCCAAGGAGCATGTATAGTTATCGTAGGAAAATTGAATTAGTTGAGAGCATTTGCAGGAACATATGTAATTTACACAATGCATTACAAAATCATTGTACTTAGCATTGGCTAACTATAATATAAATCCAGATCTACCTCAAAATGTTGCGGTGAGAAGTGAAAGCTCTCCACTTTAGGTTATGTCATCCTAAGGTGCTGCTAAATTAAATTGAAGGATCTTATCAACGTCCATTTGGAAATTTTAGGAAACAGAACGGAGTCCATGTGAAACCAATTCAGAGAAATGTTAGGGAAGAATAATCCCACCCAAATAGAAATGAAGACGAAAGGAAAACAGAACTGGAATGTCAATAGTTTACCCATGAATCAACCATTATTGAAGATACATTTATAGCACCAGTCCTTTGGAATTCCGGTAGAGGAGTTGAACCGATAAATCCTAATATCCACACACAATTAATATGTAATTAAAACACACTTAATCATAAATATAAAAATAGTAAATTACGAAAAAGGGCAGCAGGAAAAGTAAGGGAGGAAATTCATTGAGGGCCTTTTTAGTCACCCGCAAAGTGAGAAAAGACCAAAAAAAGCCAAAAGGAGCCACCACATTAATCCTCAATTTGGCCTTTAAGTAATTTCCATAGCCACTAAAAATAATATATAGTATATATATATATATATATATATATATATATATTTGTGGTCTCTTATCTATACCCTACTATTAAAGTTATCCCCAAACTGCTGTATACTCAGTATTTGATTTCTCTCCTTTCGACATTTGTCTAAAATTAATTGGTTGTGAGTAAATTTATTTTAATTCTAATATAATCTAATTACATTAATAATATTTTCACTCATCCAAAATAATACATTGAGATAAATATTACAATTAATATTGTCACTTGAATTAATAGCTCTCGCCTCTTCTTCTTCTTCTTTTTTGTCAAAATTAATAGCTCTTTGTTTATTCAAAGTTTTCTCCCATTTCAAATTAAAAACCCTTATGCCATGTTTTCCTTCTTATAATTAAAATTTTGTGTGGAAATAAAAAAAACCTGACGCGGATGCGCATGGATAATATACTAGTATTTTCTTATAATTACAGATTTATTATTTGTGCGTGTTGTGCACTAGTCAAATAAAATGAAATGCTTTAAAAAAGAAAGTAATAAAAGCCATATTTTTTCATTCTGAGACTAGCCCAAGTCATATAGATCTAATGGGCCGTTGGGGCTTTGAATTTTTTTTTGTTTGCCACAAAGAGTTTTGATTTTTATTACTAACAAGGTTTAGCTTGCGCTCGCTATGCTTCGCGGGTGAGCTAATATAATTTATTGTGTAAAAATTAGTATGGAGAATAATTAAAAGATTATAAGGGTTATATATATATAAGCATTGTAACATTGTAAAATATTGATTTAAACATGAATTAGTATGGAGAATCATTAAAAGATTAAGGGTTATATATATATATATATAAACATTATGACATTGTAAAATGTGAAATATAACTGATTTAAAGATGGTTTGTAGTTGATGGCATGAACATCTTGGTTATTCATGCTATTCTGTAGGTGATTTATAGTGTTAGTAGACAGAGTATAATGGATTGCTTGTCTTTCTTTTGTTCAGGCTAGTTTTCTAAATTGGTACATCTTATATTGTGAACAGGTGCGGAGAAAAAGTTGACAGATCTTTATTTAATTGTTGTGCCAACAAAATTGGGCAGTTTATTGTAGGTTGAGTTTGGAGAAAAAGTGCCTTGCAGAAAAAAAAAAATAGTCCACCTGTTGCAATGCCATTTGTTTTTGGGATAATTCTTCTTGCCCCTCCATTTTGTCACACATAATTTTCCCTCATGATGTGTCCATCACACGTTAGGCCACGTGTCTTCTCTCTTCCTTTCTTTTTTTTTTCTTTCTATTTTTATTCTTTTTATTAAGTTTAGCCTTAATTTCACTAAGTTTAGCCCCAAATTAAAATTTTATTTTTATTTTAAGGGTAAATTTCAAAATTAATAATTTATTGTTATAGGGTTTTAGAAATAAAATACAAAACTAATTTCACTAAGTTTAGCCCAAATTAAATTTTTATTTTTATTTTAAGGGTAAATTCCATAATTAATAATATTGTTATAGGGTTTTAGAAATAAAATATATAACTAATTCACTAAGTTTAGTCCAAATTAAAATTAAAATTTTATTTTAAGGGTTAGAAAAATTAAAATTTATAAATGATGTATTGGAACCAATAAAATGATAACACGTGGCTTGACATATGATAGATACATCAGGAGGGAAAATTGTGTGTGACAAAATGGAGCGGCGTGTAACAAAGTCCTTGTTTTTGCTAGTCTGGTTTTATCAATTTGTCTTTGAATGCTCAAAAGAGAATACGCTCAACATATATACTACATATTATTTGAAACACCCAATAAAATTACTAAACGCCCCTTTTGAGGATCGATGAGGAGGCTCCATTTGAACTTTTTTTGTCATTTTCTGTCTTTTCTCATTTGCCAAATTACTAAGAAGACCCTATGTTAGTTTCTAGGCAGTTCTTGCCCTTGAGCCATTTTTTGTAATTATCTGTTTCCTTTCACACAATAAATGTTATAATAAATCCTATCCCCCCTATCTCTACTTAATTATTCTTTCACACAATAAATGTTATAATAAATCCTATCCCCCTATCTCTACTTAATTATTCTACAAAAATAAATAATATTTTCTTTTAAGTTAGAACAAAGTTGTTAGATAAGATAGCTAAGAATCAGGATTTGAGTTGAGTATTTCTTAATTTACAAAGAATTTTCTATGATTTGAGTTGAGTATTTCTTAATTTACAGAGAATTTACAAGACTTAGCTAAGGCCTATGCTGTGTGGGAGCCCTTTTTAACGATATCTATTAATGCTATTCAACCCATGAATTACAATTTAGAATTGTAACATTATAGTGGGTTAGCAGCATAAACGTTTAAAAGCTCTGATATAAAATTTCTAAGTAAAAATTAAAGCTAAATCTTATACTGATGATATGATCAGTCCATTATAGACAAGACTGGTTTTAGAAAACAAATGGACTTATTGGCCATCCCAAAAACATAACAAATAGTGTTTATTTTAATTTGATAACAAAACCGAAGATAAATAGTCAAGTTATTGATTTGTTTTTCAATAATGTTAACTTAGCTAAAGATGCAATTTGTGAATTCTTAAGAGATCGCAATTTGTGAATTCTTAAGAGACCACAAACCATCTGTTTCCAATGATGCAATGTCTTATCAAACAACTAATAACAATTTCTAAATGCCCATATGAAGAAGAGAGTAAACTTAGTTTTTTTTTAAAGTGCTACGCACTTTAGAGGAGGAAACAAAATTGAAGCTATTGCACCTGTCCATGTACAAACTAATATTTACTATTTATTGCTAACTTTAGGGCATATACTCAATGTTAATAATATAGCCTTTTAAAGATGCAACACATTTAAAATCATAGTACTTTCGAATTTTCCTACGCATCAAACAATTTAATTCGAATAGGAAATTGTTTAAAAAAGTAGATTTCTGAACGTCCGACGCGCTAACGCGGGCTGATCCACTGATTCTAATTATATCAAACATGATTTTTAATAAGCATAAGATAAATATCATTACATAATCCTAATAATTTTCTTTCAGCAACCCAAAACCGGCTTGGTAACTCCATCTACATTACATGGACAAAAGAAATGGATCAGGTTCCTAAATTGATTGATCTTGAACTACCTAAGATTCTTGATTCATCAAAAGGAAGCATATGTGCTTTTCAAGTTTTATGGGATAAGCTCTCGAGGATCCTGCAAAGCGCAAGGTATACAAAAGCGGAGGTTCGTGACAATGATGATAGAGCAAGCCAATCTTTATGGGCCTAGTAAAAAACGATAAAAAAACAAAATAGGTTCAATTGACTATGGCATTACCACTTGAGAAGCTCCACCCTTAGATGACAGCTGTGAAGAAAATGATCAGAAAAAAAGGGGTTCAAAAGACAATGGCGTTACCTTTTGAGAAGCCTCAGCTTCTTAAGAAGCTTCAAGCTGAGGAACAGAAGACATCAAAGATGGATGGATTTTTTTTATAAATACCCATAAACAGAAGATAGCAATTTAAGAGAAACATAGTATATCCCAAAATGATCACGAAACACTTAGCAATAACATATAGATTCTAGTGTGAGAGAGAAGACCTCGTGAGAATCGAAAGTCTGAGTAAAAACCTGGGATGGTAGACAAAGATATATTGTTAAAGAAAATCTCCTAAACACAATAAGGAAACCTCAATTCAACCACTTTTCAACTTTTACAGTCAAAGATTTATGAAATATATATACTATAGTCTCCTAAAATGATAACAACAAATCCTTATACTTCTTTACAAGCCTTGGCAAATATATTAGGTCACAGTCAAGAATAGTCGCTTTCCTTTGTTAGGAGTAATCAATAAATCATGCAAAGTTTCTGTAATAAGAATGAGAATATGTCTAACATTCATTTTAGAACAATATTTAAACATTTAAAGTGGCTGAACATGGATTCTGAACACATGTATATTTACTCTTTACATTAGACACTAAATCGGTTCTTAAATATTCCAGCTTGGAGACAAAGTGTAATTGTTTAAGAAAACTCAAATTACACAAAAAAGACAGGTGCACTTCCTAGAAACAGAGCATCTAAATGGATCCAAAACAGTATAAGAGTATAAGGAACGTTGCCTGCAAGAGAAAAAAAAAAACCCAAAAAAACCTCCTCAGCAGGTCCAGGATGGGAAAAAATCTGATAAGCAGAAGAAAGGAGAAGAAAATGAAACGTTAGGTTAATAGTTTCAGGCACAAACAATCTCAAAGTACAGGTGGTAGAAATGAAAAATCAGAGAGAACCAAGGACATATGCAAGAAAAAAAATCTTTATACATAGCACCATACCAGGGCTCAATATAGTAAACAAAAATCTTTGAACAAATTAATCACCACTTCAACATAGGAATGAGAGGAAGCAAATCCAAATTTTCTCATCATCAAAATATCCTTGGGCTAAAGGGCGATAAGCCATTCATCTTTTAAGTAGACACATAAGTAAAATAAGTAATGTTAAAAGCAGGGTGAGTGTTAGCAGTAGTTAGTTACAACTGTTCAACATGGTGATGCAGCAACATGCTTGGAATGGTGGAGCTGCTATTTTGAAGAACCTATTACATTAGAGAGCTTCAAGTAATGGAAAACGGCAAGGAGCACAATTTTGAAGATGTTGGCAGCTGCTGGCTTGCCTCTTTTGTAACGAACCAAACTCTTTTGCTTAGCCTAGTTAATTTAGCTTTTCAGGTGTTTTAATTCTAAGCTACTATTTGTAACATAGTTGTCCTAGTCTACTTGCACCTCTTTTTGTATCAATGACATGGCTATGGACGAAAAGGTAAGTCATGAAGAATGGCAATGTTAGCACTCAATATGAAATACAGAGAAGTTGCGCTGGAGAAGAGAAAGTAAAGGAAAGAGAAAGATATTTTCAGAGAGAATTGAGAGAGAAGGAAAATGTTTTTTGTTGTATTTTTCCATTTAGTGTGCAAAGCGTGAAACAAGCGCACATATAACCGTTGCTTACATCATTTAACATCAATAAGGAAATAACGAGGAAATAATTAAATAACAATTGTTTGAATTTAAATGACAGAAATAGGAAATGGCTAAGTTAATAAGGAAATGGGCTGATAGATAATGGGCTACTGGGCTTGGCGTATATCATCTTGCCCCCTGTTGCAGAACATCCTTGTCCTCAAGGATGAAAGTTGGGAAACTTTTTCTGAAGGTCGAACAGAATCTCCCAAGTAGAGTCTTCAACATAAGCATTACTACGCTAAACCAAGACCCGAGTGATAGGCTTCCCTTTCTCGTTCACTAAACGTCTGTCAAGAATTGCCACTGGTTCTTTAGTTATCAAACCATCAAAATCAAGAGAAGGTAGGTGAGATTGCAGTGGCAGTTGACCCACATGCTTTTTCAACTGCGAAACATGGAATATGGGATGAACCTTGGCTCCGGCAGGCAATTCTAGCTTATAAGCCACTGCGAAATTCACTTTGATGTCGCTGATTTGGTTTGTAATTTGGGTCTATATATATTTAAGTTCATTTTGTGCGAAATTCACTTTGTTTCAGGCATGGCAAATGTGGCAGGAAAGCAAGGAGATGGAGTTTATGGACGAAGCATTGGCAACGGACTCGTTTTCGTCAGAAGTGAAGAGGTGCAGTCATGTGGGTCTTCTTTGTGTTCAGGATCATGCTGAAAATAGGCCAACCATGTCAGAAGTAGTTTTCATGTTAAGTAGTGAAACAGAGCTTCCAAAGCCCAAGCAGCCTACTTTTACCTTTCAGAATGCACTCAACTCGACTGGGCCTAATTCCAAATCCGACCGTATTTGGTCTGTAAATGAGGTTACCGGCTCAGTTCTTGTCGGTCGATAATCTCTTCCTTAATCTATGGATTGAATCATTGAAACTTGTGTCAATATCATTCAAAGGCATATAGTTTAGCAACTTAATTTTTACTTTTTAATTACATAGAAAACAAGTTGTGAAAATATTTCTTTAGTTCTCTGACATGTAAGATCATTAAGGTCCTTCTTTAGGCCAAATTAATTGATTGATAATACTGACGAACTAAAGCTAGCTAGGTTGACCCGTTAAGGACCTAATAAGGTATATACAACGGGTGGAACATTACCTAATTGTCCACCAAATGCCTACATATTTCTCCTGACTGCTTTTGGCTTTACTAATTACTTTTATGCTATTCGAGTTAACTTAGGGTATTTCTGTCTCATGTATAATTACATAAAGCTGTTGCAAGCTTTACCTCCCCTTGAAAAATTCACCAAGGAAAGATTACTTGCAACCTGTCATCCTTTACGCTCCTTTCCTTCCTTCTTCTACATATATTTTGTCCTGACAACAAGATTACAAGATTTAAGCAAGTTGTGCCATCTCTAGAAAATAGGATCCTGCGAGTGTGACAAAAGAATGAGTAAAAATTTTTCAAACAAATTAATGGAGATGCGGGGTATCAATCCCCGTACCTCTCGCATGCTAAGCGAGCGCTCTACCATCTGAGCTACATCCCCATGTTTTCCAAGGAGTCTTTGTTTCTTGTCTAAATTTCCAGTAGTTTTATGTGGAGTCTAGTTTTGTTTGTGTATTATGAAGCAATCATAAATTTCCTGAAGTATTCATTACCTTTAAGTTCCTCTTTTATGTCCTTGCCAAAAAAAAAAAAACGTCCTTGTATAACAAAGATTTTTTCGTGGGGTGGGGAGGGTACCTTAGAACAAAGTTGTAAAAACCGAAGAGAGACTAATAAGATGACTACATGATTAATTGTTGCAATCCCTTGCTGGTTAGTTGTAGTATATGCTAATATTGGACTTTGAATTTTAATCTAAGCCCCAAAAATTCATCGAAACCCCAAGATTCATAAGAGGACTGAGGAACTCGCTGATGAACCAAAAAAAGAAAGGCAATTTGGAGATGCGGGGTATCGATCCCCGTACCTCTCGCATGCTAAGCGAGCGCTCTACCATCTGAGCTACATCCCCTAACACTATTTAATGTCAAAACAGTAACTTACTAAAACGTAGAGAGACCGCTTGTGGTTTTATACAATGTGCGAGCTTCGAATCCCGGTGATAGCATAGCACCATATGTTGATTACCTGCTGCCGCCCCACAAAGCCATCTCAGTTTTTCCTGACTTTCCATTTCCATTGTAAAAGCGAACATCATTTTGAGCAGCAAATATGCTGAGGAAGCTACTTCAACAAGCTCCCGCCGCTCGCCGTTTCCTGTCTGCACAATCGACACCTCCTTTACTCAACAAATTCTCTGTTTTCTCTTATTCCTATTCTTCCTCTTCTCAATCTGAATTTCCTCACAGTAATTCCATCGAACACCTTGAAGACCAATCCACCAACACCATTTCCATCGACCGTTCTGGACTCTACAATCCACCAGGTAGCTTTATCACCTCTTATACTGTCTATACGGTCCTATCGTTCCCCGTTTTTGGGCTAATTTTTGTCTTTTGGAGGGTTTTTAGAGCATTCTCATGAACCTTCTTCAGACTCTGAACTTGTCAAGCATCTCAAAGGCATTATTAAGGTTAGTAAGATTGATCTTTTTATGATTTATTAAGTTCTAAATTTGTGTTTATAGTAATTCATTTCAATGCATTGGAAATCATCAAAATTGGCTGTCTACTGCTGCATTTGACGCTGGATTACTTCCATGAATACTAAACTTATGCTTCGGGTGTCTCTTTTGAGTACTTGCAAATGGCTTTTGTGCTTGAACACTATGCTTTACTGGTTATATATTTTCAGTTTCGTGGTGGGCCGATATCGGTGGCAGAATATATGGAAGAAGTCCTAACAAATCCCAAGGCTGGGTTCTATATTAATAGGGATGTCTTTGGAACAGAAGGTGATTTCATAACTTCTCCTGAAGTAAGCCAGATGTTTGGCGAGGTAATCTGGATTCTGAACTTTTTTATGTATGTGAATGAACAGAAGGTGATTTCATAACATCTCCTATAGTAAAGTAATCAGGCTGTTACTTTATTGTTCCTACTGTCATAATTTCAGATGGTTGGTGTTTGGGCTATGTGTTTATGGGAGCAAATGGGACAACCAAAAAGAGTGAACCTGGTTGAACTTGGCCCTGGTCGAGGAACCCTGATGGCTGATCTTCTTCGTGTATGATAGCCACTTGTATTTCCGTGTCAAATTTGGTTCTAAATGTGATATATATGCTACTTGGTGCTTTTTGAGTATATTTCTCTTCTCAAAAAAGAAGAAAAAAGTTTACTTTTTTTATAATTCAATTTACTTATTTACTTATATAAGGATTCCATTGGCCTGATGTTGTTTCTTGTAGGGTGCATCAAAATTTAAAAATTTCACAGAGTCATTGCATATACATATGGTGGAATGCAGCCCAGCACTTCAAAAGCTTCAGTACCATAACTTGAAATGCGTGGATGAGTATAATACCAGTGAAAATGTGGAGAAAAGGATAACAAGTACACTGGCTGGGGCACCTGTATCGTGGCATGCTGCACTGGAACAGGTTCCATCAGGATGTATGAGATTACTTGCTTCTAAATTGCTTTCTCTGAAAACAAGCACATGCAAGTTGTTTGGATTTTTGAGAACTGTTTGAAGTATCTAAATTATATCATTCAGCCTATGGATTAACTAGCTCTGACCTTCCCTTGATTATTTTCTATTTTTCTTGCATATATTGCAGTGCCCACTATAATTATTGCCCATGAATTCTATGATGCATTGCCGATCCATCAATTTCAGGTATGTCTTGTACATTCATACCAGGACTAACCAATATCTGTTCCTGCCACCAGTAAGCAAATAATTGCCTGTGCTGGCCTCCTTTCCTCATCAATAGTAAAACCCTGGAACTTAAATAGTAGACCTTAAATTTTAACTTTTAAAGATCCTGTATTAGGTTAATGTCATCATTTGAAACTTCTGTTGTTATTTGCAACTTACTTGATTAAACAGTGCAGACTTGTTATAGCCTTCATTCTTGCCATTTGAATAACTCTTTATTATGTTTTATGAAAGTTGTGAAAGACATGTTACTTATTTCTTCTTCTTGTTACTGATCGTTGATATCAGGGATGCCGAATGCTATTGCAGTAAATTAGACATCTAGCCATGAAAGATGTGCTAAAAGCTAAATAACTTAAAATTCAAAGTTGTCTGTGTCTAACTTGTCAAATTGGTACTTAGCCATGAGTTGTTGCTATGGTCTTTGAGTGAGACAAGTTTGTTATGTTTCCTGAAAGTTTTCAGTCTTGATTATACATTATTTAGCTTGTCATGGTCAAAATACCGTCTGTATTTCATATGTATTATTTTAATAAAGAAATTGTATGCAGAGGGCTTCTCGTGGATGGTGTGAGAAAATGGTAGATGTCACAGAAGATTCATCGTAAGAACATGTTATCTTCTCTGACAAGATTCAGTCAATTTGCTAATCTAAAGAGTTTAGATGCTTGATACTCTCTTGTATAATGTGGTTAGGTTTCGTTTTGTTCTATCTCCGCAGCCTACACCTGCAACTTTGTACCTAATGAAGCGCTGCAAGTGGGCTGTGCCTGAAGAAATAGAGAAGCTTAATCAAATTGAAGTTTGCCCCAAATCAATAGACTTAACTCAGACACTTGCAAAGAGAATAGGCACTGATGGAGGTGGGGCTCTTATTATTGATTATGGCCTGAATGGAGTGGTGTCAGATAGTCTGCAGGTCAAGTGCCTCAATATTACATAAATGATGCGCTGAAAACTTGGACAAAATTAACCGAGTCTAGCTTTCACCACTTTAACAGTTTTGAATTGCATTTCTTTCCTCCTTTCCACCTTTATGTTAATAAACACAAGTAATTTCTGCAGGCAATTCGAAAGCATAAGTTTGTTGACATACTAGACAACCCCGGGACTGCGGATCTCAGTGCATATGTTGATTTTGCTTGCATCCGGCACTCTGCTGAGGAAGCTTCAGGTTTGTATCCTTACTGTTTTGGCATTATCGTACTCGTTTTATTACACTACTTTTCATTCTTAAAGGAGTTTGGATTGAAGTCAGTGATAAATGAAGATTAATTTGATGGTCTTAACATGTTTCATGTTTCAGATGATGTGTCTGTTCATGGCCCTATTACTCAATCCCAGTTCCTTGGTTCGCTTGGTATAAATTTCCGAGTTGAAGCGCTGCTACAGAACTGCACAGACGAACAAGCTGAATCATTAAGGACAGGATACTGGCGTTTGGTGGGCGAAGGTGAAGCCCCCTTTTGGGAGGGACCAGATGATCAGGTGCCTATCGGAATGGGAACCCGTTACATGGCAATGGCCATTGTTAACAAGAAGCAAGATGTCCCAGTTCCTTTTCAATGAACATTAATTTAGACACTGTTACATTTATAAAATCCTCTGATCTTTTTTTTCTTGGTTTCCCTGAACATACACAATATATTTTGTATTCAATTACTACATTCTAATAATTGAAGCTAATTTTATTGTCTGAAACTTCTCTATTCAATTTCTTCCTACGATGCTTGGAATGCAGTCGTATTTTGATGATCCATAACATATCAATCTTTATTCTTCCTTGGTTTGATATGTACCCTCTTACCATTTTATATCACCTGGATTTTACATATATTTAATGTCTTTGACAAATTGATTTCTCACTTTTGATTGGTAAAACTAACAATATATAATTAACATATTGCTGGAAATCTGTGCTGAATATTCAACAATGATTTATAGTATCAGATATACGAGATAGAGAGAGCTTCTTTAATTAAGACAATCTGAAGCTACTAAAATCACATTTAAACTAATGTGAAATATCTATAATGTTATATATACATAGTAATGTACTAATACTAATTCTTAAAGAAAATATATTATTATATATAAAAGCAAATCTGATCAGTAAGAAACAGAAAAGCCAGCTCTAATTCTTGCCGTAGAATCCTTCATGTATGGCCTAAAACTTGTTACTCTTTGTTTTTCTATCGTTGTGCATATAGTTATAATCTTCAGATGTTTAGACTCCACCCCATGCTCCTCCAATAGTTCTGAGCAGATTTTATCGGCTATCTGAAAGAGCGATGAAAAAATGTTATGCTTAAACAAATTCAACTTAAACATAGCTAAAAAATCAACCACCCCCAGACAAATTTCAAAGTCCAGCTGTTACAACAAACCTCTGCTTCAGAAAGTTGAGTAGCATTCTCCTTGAATCTCAATGTAAGAGTGTTTAATCTGCATAATTCAACAAGAAAGGAAGCTATCGCAGCGATGTTATCTAAGTTCAACTCAGCAACCGTTACTTCCAGATGTTCCAAACGTTCGAATTCTGGCAATTGATCATGTTGAGACAGAGCCTGTATATATATATTAAGAAAGAACATCAAAAACATTTTACAAGACAGATAACATAAAAATAGAGTAAGAATTTTCTTATACCTCAATAATCTGGAAGTTGAGTTGTAGGCTTTTGGCATATCTTACACCATCCATAAGCGTAACTAAGCCATTATGGGTGAAAATGTGATACTCATGAAGACCACAAAAACTTGTACTAGGTTCAAGACTGATAACTGCGTCGCGCAGAGAAAGAGTTGTGTAAATTGATGCTAGGTATGATGCCCTTCTTGATCCAGAAAGTCAATTTCATAGTCAAAGTGAATGTTTGAAGTTGCTGAGCTGAGGAGATGTTGATATCAAAGTTGGCATGAATTGCACAGTCAGAGATTTGCAGAGCCTTGAGAGAAGGTGAATTCATGACATAGAGTGTGAAGCTGCCAAAGCTACACTTGGTAATTGATAACTTCTCAAGGGAGGAACAATTGATGATGAAGTTCCCATCTTCAGGAACCTGGGACTCCAACCACCGCGATGTTGGGGGAGCTAACCCACCGCAACTAACCAATGTCAAGACTTTAAGAGATGAACTGGTAATGTTGAGACCATAAATGTCACTAAATTCTTCAAGATTTAATACTTCAAGGGATTTGCAGGAGTTGGACACCCATTCTCCAAATTTGCACGGAACAGATACACAAGTCAGCGACAAGGCCTCGAGTGAGGGCAATTCCAATGCCAACAGGTTTGATTTGCCGCCTTGTAACTTCAACTTCAACACCCTCAATGACTTAAACTGATCTCTACCGCCTGGAAACTTGAAGGGTTTGTGATCAGTTGTTACAGGAACTGCAATATCCAGCTCTTGGACCTTATTTCTTAAAGCCTTTTGAAGCCACTCAAGAAAAATTGATCCTTTACAGTCATATGCTTTAGAGTGGCAAAACCAATGTAGACCAAGGCGATGGATTTCTTGTGCATTGTGAAGATCCAGAAAGTCCTTTAGGAATCTCTGAAACTTTTTACAATTGGCTGTGCACTTTTTGTTATCAAAAGCTAACTTGAATAACAAGTTAGGGCAACACAAGCATATCTTCCTAAATTTTCGAGAGACAGAACTTAACCGAAAAATATCATTGTAATCAAGGAATGAGAAAACATGAAGAACGATGGGTTCAGGAAGATCACTGAATCTATCATACACATCAGAAAGACTAAGCGTATTAAAGGCCATCAGCTCTATTAACTCGTGTGGGGATTCCATGGTACGCAAAACTTGAGAGTTCCAAAATATCAATTAACCAGAAGGGAATTAAACCCTAATTGGCATCTGCAATAATCATCAAGTAAAACACTTAAGGCACGAACCAATATTCATAAAAATTAAGATTAAGAGAAAAACCCCAATCCTGAAATTATATTAATTCTTCTTTTTTGGTTTCTGTTATATGCCAGAGATTTTGGAATAATTGATACTAATAGAAGACTAACAAAAACATAAGTAAACTGGCTACCAACTAGCATAACGGCATTGAATTACTGATATAGAAATCACAACAATTGCTGATACAAAAAAAAAGATGATACAAAAAAAAAAAGATGATACAAAAGAAACATATACTTACATCAACCGAAAAGCAATTCTTCATAAGCAAATTACTGGCATTATAATTAATCCTGGCGGCGGAAGACTGTTTATTTTTTCTGCTGTACTTTTTTCCTTTTATAGGTATGGAGTTCTAGTAGGACGGTTTAATTTCTCAATTTAACTTTTTTTTCTCGGTCCTAATTAAAAAAAAGAGAGAGAAATTCATATACTAGGGCGGGGGAGGGGGAGGAGCAAGGCCATGCCCCCTCACGTCACAGTAAATTATTACGTGAAATTCACACAGCACATTATCAATTGGACCAACGACGATAACAACTCAATAATTTTCTAAAATGATATCCAATTATATCTTAAATTTGAGGACTTACCCTTCATGAATGAGTTTATTTTAGAAGAGGGTTAAGAGCTAAAATTATGTCTAAATTTTAGGAATTAACTTGTCGTGGCACAATTAGTAATTGGTCCCATGGCTGTGGTGGAACGGTCATCTAATAATTTTTCTGTGCATAGTGATGTTGGAGCCTTGGAGGGCTGACATGTGTCCGTTTATGGAATAATATTTTGAATATTGAATATATAATCAATTACTGGCCAAAAAATATATATAATCAATTAGAAAATGTAGTATGTGTCAACTCCTTAATCTACTTTTGAAATCTGAAAACTTCATCGACAATATGTATCACATAATAATCGTATTCGTATAAACTTTTTTTTAGATAAGTATTCGTATAAACTTAATTATTCTTCCTACCTCCAATTTTGTTTCCCGGCTTTACTCCTAACCAAAAATATATTTAAAAAATTAAATTCATGATTTAATTATATTGAGAGTTAATAATCAATAATTAATCAATTTTTTTGCAAATATTATAATAAATATTACTTACTAATTATTTCAAGTTTGATCATTAAATTGTTATAATTTAATTACCTATATTACAATTCACAAATTTATAATTTAAGAGGATTTTTTATTAAAAAAAAAATTACGCTCAACTTTTTAATTTTTACACTTTTATATGGTAGAGATGTATGCTTCTTCACATTAGCGTTTGGTTCGTGGAAGGTAGTGGCAAGGTGTGGTAAGTTAGATAGAGAAAATAACTTTCCATGTTTGGTTGGAGGAATCTAATTTCAGGGGTGTAAATGATATGATACTACTCGTGAGCTATTCGGACTCAACTCGAGGAATACTCGAGTTCGGCTCGAAAAAATCGAGCTCAAGCTACTTGAGTAGTTGACCGAGCCGAGCTCGAGTATTGTAGTACTCGGCTCGAAGCTCGTCAAGCCTAATTGAGTATTTATAATTTTATATTAAAATTACCTAAATAGCCCTTAGTTAAAGACTTTAAAGGGTTTTCATGTTATGGATAATTATGTCTTTCTCCCTTGAAATACTTTTAAACCTAACCTTCCATTCTTTTCTTTCTACGCAAGCCGTCACCCCTTCCCCTTTCTTCTTTTCCATTTCTTTCTAGACCAGCCACCCCTCTCTTTCTTCTTCCTCTCTAATTCTGAGACTCAGCTCCGGCCTCTTACTTCACCGTCGATTAGGCTGCCGTCCCCTTACTTTTTCTTTTAATCGTTTCTTTTGCGAAAGAGTATTAAACCGAACCTTACCAGATCTACCAGAAGGTACCTAGCCATGGTAACTCTTGCATCTCTCTGGGCTTGTTTCCAAACTTTGTTTAGGCATCTTTCCTTTTCTTTTTGAGATGCTCAAACATTTTACCTTGAAAGAAATTTTGTTTTTGCTTGGGAATTTTTATAGTAGATGGTGGTGGTGGTTAATATGTGATTTTAGTGAATCATTTTCATTTCTGTAGTCTTCCAAACTGTAAATTTGTTGAATGTTGCGCTCTTGCAATCATCACTTTTTAGCTGTAAGAATTTTCTGATTAATTTTCTTAAAAAAAAATTAGAGCATTGATGGATAAATAAAATGCTGGAAAAGCCTTTTGGGAATTTTCAGATTTATTAATAAAAAATTGATATGTAATTTTAAGAATATATGGAGATGAAGATACTAATAGTGATTAATGGCAAAAACACAAACAGTTGAGTAACCTTGTTGAGCTACTCGATTAAGCTCGATTAGGCTCGAGTTTGTCTCGAGCTCGAGATCGAGCAACAAAATGAAAGCTCGGCCGAGCTCGAGCCGAGCTCGAGCCGAGCTTCGAGCTCGGATATATTAGTCGAGCTCGAGTATCTCACTACTCGGCTCGACTCGACTCGACTACACCCCTAGGAACTTCTCCCTTTCTCCACGCTAATAGTACATTAAGACAAAACAAATGGGTCTTTTAATCAAGTGCATTAATTAATTTGTTGTCCGGCACATCACTGGTTAAAGTTTGAACATGTAACATCAGAAGATCACTGTAACAGCCTAGTATGTCAAAATTAGCAGTTTGCCCTTGATGTGGTAAATTTACAGTTTTGCCCCTAATTGTCAGGGATCAAATAAGCTCTAGAAAGTGTATTCAGATTCTGAAACTCGTATTAGAACCCTATGAGACTTAATTAGATGCATTAAACTCCTCGATATTAGACTAAAAACTTTCGCTCTCAAAAGAATTGAAAACCTAAAGTCTAGTAATTGGCAAGCAATAATGCATCCCAAATACCCTATTTAAGTTTAGCCAGTAATTACACACGTGACATGCATCCCAAATACTCTATTTAAGTTTACTCAATAATTACACACGTGACATGCATCCCAAATGCTCTATTTTAGTTTAGTCAATAAAAACACATGTGACATGCATCCCAAATTATAGAGTTTGATATGTGGCTAAGGTGTTGGGTCGGGAGCAGTTTTTGGCTCGTGTGGAATCACCTTAGAATTGTATAGCTATAAATACTAAGACTCAAGATTGTATCAAGACATTCCCTCAAAAAAAAGATTGTAACAAGGCATGTTGAGAAATTAATAGAATTCCCTTTTTCCCTTATTCTCTCTAAACTCTCTGTTCCTTGGCATAAGTTCTTGTTCTTTATGGAGCTTTTGACGTTGAAAGAAAAGCATCAAAATACTTAGAGAAGCGTCCATTGCCGAAACGAAACGGACGAGGGAAGCAAGGAAGTCGTAAAGGCTTGAAAAGAACGCCAAAAGCCCAACTTTGCATAAATTGCAATTCCGTGCGGGTACCATGCGGGTATAGTGCGATAGTCATGCGGTCTATGTGCACGAATTTGAAGCTATGTAAACTTGCAAAAAGAAAATCAAGAAAGTGACTCCTGTAGACTGTAAATGGTGCAACGAATAAAAGGAACTTCTTTTAAGGAATTTAAGGAATGCCGAATCTACTAATTATAACCACATAATGCTGCACGTGTATGCAAAACAATTTTTGGAAAAAGAAAAGGCTATACCTAAATTATTTAGAAAATTGTCAATATCTACTCTCTATGAATTGAAACAATTCTTTCATCTGATTTATGTCACGTAGAAATTGGAGAATTAGACCAAACTTTCGCTCTCAAGAATTGGCAACCGAAGGTTTAGTCGATGGCAATCAATGATTAGTTAATCACACATGACATCACAAACACTCTACCTAAGTGGAGACTGAAGTAGAGGATGAATTATTCAGGCCAAACTTACAAAACTTTAGTTTAGCCTTGAGTTCTTCATTTTCTCTTGTGCTCTTTGTAAGTTTTCTCATTGAATATCAGTATGGAGATCGAGGAGGACCAAACTACTGAATTGCCTGATCATGCGGTCAACTACAGAGGAATTAAAACCATGCCCTTTATAATTGGTACATAGTTATATAATTAAGGTACTTCTTTTGAATTCTCTAAAATGAATATATATTAAGTTAAATCAACATATGTTGTAGGAAACGAGACGTTCGAGAAGATTGGCAGCATGGGAACTATAGCAAACTTGTTGGTTTATTTGACGACAGTGTTCCACATGAAGAGCATCACGGCGGCAACTATTATTAATATCTTCTAGGGAATTTCAAACTTGGCTTCTTTGCTTGGTGCTTTCCTCTCTGACACTTATTTTGGACGTTACAAGACCCTTGTCTTCGCTTCCATAACATCTTTCGTGGTATTACTCTCTTTTGCGCTATATATTTATAATATCAATTGAAGTTAATTTGCAGCTAATAGTTCTGTTAAAAATAGAAAAACTGATATCATAGTCTTCTGCTTTCAATATTCTCAATTGTTGTTTGAATCATATAATCATGATTCAAGTTACTGTTGGATGTCTTCATCTATTTTAAAGTTTTTGGACTGATATGGAGCAAGCTTGTTTTTTTTCCTATTTATTATATATATGCTCTTTTCTTTGGAATACCTATCATCACACAATTGGAATCATTAATCATAGTATATTAAATTATTGTCCTTTTCTGTTAGATATATTTATCAAACTAATTAAAACAACCTTCTTTACTTTTTTTTATAAGCCATTTTCACTAACTTCTTTACTTTTTTTTTTCAAGGGAATGGTTGTTTTAACACTAACTGCAGCAATCCACAAACTACACCCTCCAAAATGTCCATCATCAAATAGTGGGACATGTGTCGAACCTGTGACCGGGCAATTAGCCTTCCTCTACTTTGCTTTTGGCCTTCTGGTTATTGGAGCTGGAGGCATAAGGCCATGTAACTTGGCCTTTGGAGCAGACCAATTTGATCCTAGGACTGAATCCGGGCAGAAGGGTATCAATAGTTTTTTCAATTGTAACTATTTCACCTTCACTTTGGGTGTTATGGTATCTATAACTCTTATTGTCTACATTCAATCAAGTCTTGGTTGGGCCATTGGACTAGGAATTCATGTTGCCTTAATGTTGTTTTCATGTATACTATTCTTCATGGGTTCAAGACTCTATGTCAAGGTCAAACCTGAAGGTAGCCCTTTAACTAGTGTGGCACAAGTTTTATTGGCTGCAGCAAGGAAGCGTCATTTGAAGCTGCCAACTAATAATGATGAACTCAAAGCTTATTTCAACTATATGCCACAATCTTCTATCAACTCCAAGCTTCCCTACACAGATCAATTCAGGTGAAATTCAACATGATCATTTTTATAAGCCATTTTTATAATTGCTTTACCTTAACAAATTAAATGATCAAAAATACTAATATACTCCAAAATGTTTGGTATTTTACTGTTGGGACATCATATATCTTGACAAGTCGGCAATCATAACTCCTTAGGACCAAATAAATTCAGATGGTTCAGCTGCCAACCCATGGAAACTTTGTAGCATCCAGCAAGTGGAAGAAGTGAAGTGTTTGGTAAGAGTGATCCTCATTTGGGCATCATCCACTGTCTTCCTAACTGCAATATTAATCCAACAAAATACCTACCTAGTTTTCCAAGCACTTCAATATGATAGAAGGCTTGGCAGTGGCGACGACAGATTCAAGGTGGTGCCTACAACATCTTATTCAATCTTTGAAATGCTAAGCCTTACATTATGGATTGTTGTCTATGATCGGTTGATGGTTTCTTCACTCTAAAGACTCATCGGAAAACAAGGTGGTGGAATCACATTGCTTCAAAGAATAAAGACAGGGATTTTGTCTCACTCATAGCAATGCTTGTCTTTGGTTTGGTTGAGGGGCATAGACGGCATTTGGCTCTTACAAGGCCAACAGTTGGAACTGCCGCGAATGGCGTTGCTATATCATCCATGTCTGCCTTCTGCCTTGTCCCTCAGCTAGTTCTAACTGGAATTTCTAAGGGACTAGGTTGCATTGCTTTGAATGAATTTTATTATAAGCAATTCCCTGAGAACATGAGAAGTATTGTTGGCTCTTTCTTCTTCCTTGGCCTTGCTAGGTCAAGTTACTTGAATGGGTTTCTTGTTTCCATTGTGCACCGTTTAACATCAACAACTGATGGAGTTGGGGATTGGTTGGCTGATGATCTTAACAAAGGTAAATCAGATTACTTCTATTACTTCCTTTTTGGTTTAGGGGTCATCAACTTTGTTTACTATCTTATCTGTGCTAAGTATTAGCACAGGTTAAGAATCTATACCACTTAGCACAGAGAAGGAAGTAAACGAAGTTGACCCCTAAACCTGTAATAAAGTAGGAAATTGATGTTTGACCCGCCTGTCTATCCCGCCCCTCTAATCCCGCCTGACGTCTCATTTCCCCTGTCTTGCAGATATACTTGTTGACTTTTCAACTTTATC
The DNA here is from genome assembly GCA_001974825.2 of Corchorus olitorius. Taxonomy (NCBI): domain Eukaryota; kingdom Viridiplantae; phylum Streptophyta; class Magnoliopsida; order Malvales; family Malvaceae; genus Corchorus; species Corchorus olitorius. Next base: position 52,782 of record AWUE01018942.1, read on the forward strand.
AATTTAAGTTATTTAGTTCAACTCTAACGTTAACGTCTTTTAACTTTTAAGCTTCAACTCATTTTTTCAAAAAATAATTCTGATGGCTTTTTTTTTTATGTCTTAAATTTGAAATATTTATTTGTAGGGTTTAAGAATTTTAGTATAAACTTTAAGCAATCGGATTTAGCATATATATATATATATATATATATATTTTAAGGGTATATCTTAAATTTGAGATATTTATTTGAAGGGTTTTAGAATTTTAGTTTAGACTCTAAGCAATCAGGTTTAGCCCCAAATTGTATATATAAAAAATATTTTAAAGGTACGTCTTAAATTTGAAATATATATTTGTAGGGTTAAAATTTTAGTTTAGACTCTAAGCAATCAGGTTTAAACCCAAATTGTATATATAAAAATATTTTAAGGGTATATCTTAAATTTAAAATATTTATTTATAAGGTTTTAGAATTTTAGTTTAGACTCTAAGCAATCGGGTTTAGCCCCAAATTGTATATATAAAAAATATTTTAAAAGTATGTCTTAAATTTAAAATATTTATAAAGCTACCCTTCCCAGAAAAGTGTCAGAATTAAAAAGAGAAAGAAAGAAAAGGAAAGCCGTCGTTATGAGTTTTCCCCTTTGTGAAGTCTTTCCCCTAGATCTACCTAGTGGTGTTTCTTCCCTGTTGAAATACAGTGAGATTAACCTTTTTTCCTCCTTTTTTACTCCCTTAGATTTGGTCGACCAGATCTCTTCTTATCCTTTTTCTCATTTTCAAATTCAAACATTTGTTTCATTTGATTTCGACTAGATCTCTCCTCCTTATTCTTCGTTTCTTTTTCAAATTCGAATGTCTATTTCATTTTATCTCTGTTTCATTATTCGAATTCATTTTCGAATGCATCTTCCTGATTCTGAATTTTATTTATTATCTGTTTGGATTTTCTGAAGTCTCTTTTTCCTTTCCTTCTCTTGTTCTATTCCTCATTGATTTATCTAGTTATCTCTTCTTCTCTGTCATTTGGATTTTTCTTTCAATGGTTGGTGCATCCTTGTCGAATCTGTGCTCCAAAATGTCAATCCACGAAGAGAATAACGAAAAAGTGATTATTGCAAATGAATGGATTGAGGGTGTGGATGGGGCAATTGCTAATTGCTATCTCATTGGGAAGCTGCTGCTGAAGAAGCCAGTTACGGATGAGGGTTTAAGAGCAGTTTTTCAGCAAGTTTGGAAATTAGCAAAGGAGATGGTGGTTCGGGAAGTGGGAGACAGATTATTTGTCTTTTAGTTTGGGGATGCTCTCGAAAGGGATAGGGTCTTTGTCTCGCAGCCTTGGCTTTTCCATAAGGCTTTACTGGTTTTGCGAGAGTATGACGGTGAGCAGCAGCCGAAGACAATTGTCTTTGATTCATGCCCATTCTGGGTTAATGTTCATGGTGTTCCTTTCAAGATGATGAACGAGAAAGTTGGGATTGCGATAGGTGAATCCATGGGGAATGTGCTTGACATTGAACCAATTACTGGAAGTTCTATGCGGATTCAGATTGATATAGATCTTCGGCTGCCTTTTAAGAATAAAACAACTCTCTTGGCTTCTACAGGGGAGGTTGAAATCAGTTTATCCTATGACAAACGGCCGGATCATTGCTGGGATTATGGTATGGTGGATCATCAGGTGATGAGGCTACATCTAAACGTGTGGGGAAATTAGCCTTGATTCGTGGGGATGAAGTCGAATTGCAGGGAGCAGGCAGAGTGGGGAGGAACAAAACAAATGCTCTCCTACAGAAGCAGAGTCAAGAGTTAATGGAAGGGGGGCTGATAATTATTTGGGCCTAGCTAGATCTCACAAAGGGAGTAGTGGGCCGAATACTTTGGAGCAGCTATATGGTACTATACCAGGTATTGGATCTAATTTAGTTGGTGTTTATTCTCAAAATTCAAATCAAGCTGAATTGGGCCCGGTTGGTAAGAGACAGAGGGGGGGAATGATGGAGGTGGATGTCATTTCGGCCTCTGGACAGGAGATTGAATTTTATAAGGCCATGAAAAACCAAGTTGTTGTTTCTCCTTTTATTTTGGGTTCGAATGAGTCAGGGAGTTTTCGTCAGGTTCGTAAATTTAAAAAGACTGCTATTGTTTCCAATAAATATTCTTTTGACACGTTGGCTGCAAAGTTGAATTTGGGAAAGGGAGAAATGGTTTGTACAGGTTGTTTGAAGTTTGGGAATGGAGAGTTGGTTGCGGCAAGAAGGCTAGAGATGAAGGTGTGGCCGATGAAGTTAAGAACTATGGGGAGGATTTTATTAGCATTGAAGGTGATCAATCCAATGCTATTGCCAGGTCATCGGAGTTGGCTGCTGCAGCTCTAGAGGCTAATCAGATGAATGATCGTTGTAAGGCGGGGATGGCCAAGGAGAGTCATCCCTGCAAGGAGCCATGAGTTGTTTAATTTGGAACTGTCGTGGGCTTGGTGCTCGACAGTCAGTTCATATTTTACGCAATTTAATTTTTTTGTAATAAGCCTAATTTGGTGTTTATGTCAGAAACTAAAAAGTCTAGTAATGAAATGGAGTGGGTGTGTTGGTTTTTTGGGTTATGACTCTTGTTTTGCTGTTAGTAGTGTAGGTAGAGCTAGAGGTTTAGCTTTGCTATGGAATAATTGTATTTCAGTTTCAATTAATTCTTATTCATTGTCTCATATTGATGCTAATATTGGAGTTGTACCTCAAGATCAATGGAGGTTCACTGGTTTCTATGGACGGCCTGAAACGTGTCGAAGGCATAAGTCGTGGAGGCTTTTGCATCTTCTTGGTGAGCAATCTGATTTACCATGGTTGTGCTCAGGAGACTTTAATGAAATTCTATCGAATGAAGACAAGTTAGGAGGGGCGATTCGACCTCAATGGCAGATGGATGCATTCAAAGAGGTAATCGATAGTTTATAGTTTGAGGAATTGCCAATAAAGGGGCCACGACTGACCTGGTCTAGGAGAGTATGTGTTGAAATGCAATTTGCTAAATTAGATCATTGTTTTGTATCGGCTAGCTGGATTGATAAATTTCGTTTTTCTTATGTTGATCATTTATGTACTTCAGTGTCTGATCATCTTCCTCTTTTGATACATTGTTTGGAAAATTCAATAATTAAAGTCTCTAGTTTTAAGAGATTTAGATTTGAGAATATGTGGACTTTACATAATGATTTTGAATCCATTTTTGAGTCTGCTTGGAATAGTAATGTTAATAAGAATATTCAAGATTGTATTGCAAGTTGTGCAGATGAATTGCAAGTTTGGGATCAACAGGTTTTTGGTAATATTAAATATGGTATTCGACATAAGAAAAAAGAATTGGAAAGGCTATATAAGGAGGTGCAAAAGGGGGCTGATCCAAAGCCTCTGCATGATTGTATGAATGATTTGAACGAGTTATATGATAAAGAAGAGGTGATGTGGAGGCAGCGGACAAAAATTAATTGGTTTCACAAAGGTGACAGAAACTCGAGAACGTTTCATAATGCAGCTACTGCTAGGCATAGGAAGAGCTCAATTGGGATAATTCATGATGAGAATGGTGTTCGTGTTGAGAGTGCAACAGATGTAGAGAGAGTAATTTGTGATTATTTCAAAGGCGTTTTTACATCATCTAATCCTTCGTTTGTGGACATTAATGAAACATTGAGTTTGGTGGATAAAAGAGTGACGACGGAGATGAATGTGGTGTTAAACCGAGAGTTTGTGGAGGAGGATATTCGGGTGGCAGTCTTTCAGATGGGTTCCAACAAATCTCCAGGCCCTGATGGAATGACTCCATTCTTTTATCAAAAAAATTTTCATATAGTGGGAGAGAGTTTGTATTCGATTCTTCCTTTCCTTAATCATGGTGTGCATCTACCAGACATTAACCATACTAATATTGTTCTTGTTCCTATATGTGAAAATCTAATCTCTGCTAAAGATTTTAGACCTATTAGTTTGTGTAATGTTATTTTCAGTATTGTTTCTAAAGTTTTAGCAAATCGCTTGAAAATTATATTACCTCAAATTATTGGGCCTAATCACAGCGCTTTTGTTCCCGGAAGACAAATTTTCGATAGCTCGATGATTGCATTTGAAACCATACATTATATGACGAATAAACGTACATGGGGGAAGAGGCACATGGCAATGAAATTGGATTTAAGTAAAGCATATGATCACGTGGAATGGCCTTTTCTCGAAGGTATGATGCGGATATTGGGCTTTTCGGATAGGTGGATATCACTCATGATGACTTGTGTCCGCACAGTAACTTATTCGGTATTGATTAATGGCTCCCCATCGAGTGTTTTTGCTCCTAGCAGGGGTATCCGGCAGGGAGATCATCTCCCTTGATCTCCCTGCTTGTTTTTATTCCGTATGGAAGGATTTTCATGTCTTCTACATTATGCTGAAAGAATAAAGATGATTCAAGGGGTGTCAATTGCAAGGTATGCACCAAGAGTATCTCATTTACTATTTGCTGATGACAGTCTTTTGTTTCTTTGGGCAAGTATCTTGGATATTCTTGCGAAATTTGAGGAAGTGTCGGGGCAGAAAATTAATGTGGACAACTCGGCATTGCTATTTAGCAGTAATACACCTATTTGTCTTCGTGAATCAATTATGCGAAGATTACGTGTGGGAAAGGTATTGGCTCAGGATAAGTATTTAGGGATGCCGATTAGGATTGGAAAAAATAAGAAGATAGAGCTGCAGGTGCTGAAAGATCGTTTATGGAAGCGTATACAAGGATGGCGAGGGAGGCTTTTTTCAATTGCTGGTAAGGCAATAATGACCCAAGCAGTGGCACAGGCAATTCCAACTTATCTAATGAGTTGTATTAAGTTTCCAAAGACATTCGTACAAGAACTTAATTCAATTATAGCTATGTTTTGGTAGGGGAGTATGGACAGTAAAAGGAGGATCCATTGGAAGACATGGGATAGTTTGTGTGTTTCTAAACTTGATGGAGGCTTGGGTTTTCGAGATTTTGAGGCGTTTAATTTGGCCCTATTAGCTAAGTAGTATTGGAGATTGATTAGAGGTGAAAATTCCTTGTGTTTTCGTGTGTTTAAGGTAAAGTATTTCCGAGATTTATCGTTTATGCAAGCTACTTTGGGCTCGAATCCATCATTTGTGTGGCGGAGTTTGTTGGTTGGAAGGGAAGTGATTCGGTCAGGGTGTCATTGGAGAATAGGAGATGGAAGAAAGGTTGATATCTGGTGTGATAAATGATTAAACTCTCCTCCTTTATTTCGCCCGCAGCCCCGACCTGGGACTATTTGCTTAAACAATCCAGTTTATGTTCTTTTTAATGAGGAGGGGCAGTGGGATAGTGATTTGGTTCGAGAACTCTTTATGGATATTGATGCTGATCGTATTTTAAGCATACCTTTGTTTTATTCATCTACCTCTGATGTTTTGATTTGGAGCTATACAGGTAATGGGTATTATACAACCAGAAGTGGTTATTATCTAGCTTGAGATTTGTTAGGGAAATCGAATGTAAATATGGCAACAATGAATGATAAATGGAGGCTGATTTGGAGTGCCAGCATATTGCATAAGGTAAAATACTTTATGTGGAGATTGTTATCAGGATTCTTGCCATCGAAGGGATTGTTGCAGCAGAAAGGAATTGATTTACCACTGATGTGTGATGTGTGTTGGGGTTTGGAATGTTCGTATTTCCACACTTTCTTTGATTGCCCTTTTAGTCGACAAGTTTGGACCTTATCATGCCCGTGGGTTCAGGATTTTGTAACAGGCTTGCAAGATGAAGATGATTTTTGGAATGCTTGTTTAGTGAAGGCAAAACAGGTGAATTCGATGGAGTTGTTTTGCTTTGTGTTATGTCTAGTTTGGGCCAATAAAAATAAGGCTCTCTATGACAACGTTTCTGGTTTCCAAGGTCGATCTCAATTGTGGTTGCTAGACTTGTCAATGAGGTGGAGTAGTCGGAATTTCAAAGTAAGAAGATGGTAGAGCGGAGTAGATCAATACCAGTATGGAAACCACCACCGTCGGGACTCTTTAAAATTAATACTGATGCCTCCTTTATTTCATCTTCAAAGGAGGCTGGTTTAGGTGTAGTTTTACGAGATTGTCATGGGAAGGTGATTGTATGTTCCACATCAAGAATCCATCAGGTTCTGAGTGTTCTCTTTGCTGAAGTTTATGCGATTAGATTTGGATTGTTAGTTGCTTATTGGCATTAACTTGGTGTAGACATGATGACAAGAAGAGATTTGAGAGTAAAAGGGAAGGATAAAAAAAATGTTGTTAAGCAATAGCTCTGATACCATAACAGAACGCAGAGAATTGTTTGGAAAAATAGGCTAATTGTATTTCTGTGTATGTGTAGCTTATATAGCTGTACAAGATAAGGACTAAATAAAGTTACATTTACATTGGAATTTAAACAAGTGATAAACATATCCTTAAGTAATAAGCCTTATTGGATTTGAATTTCTGTTTCCCTCTAATAGGCCTATTGAATTGCCACTTAGAGAGTGATTCAATCATTGCCATTAGAGAAATTAATAAACGAGATCCATCTTTATGGAAGGGGGTATTTTAGTTGATCAAATTAAAGAACTTAGTTCCTTCCTCTCTGTTTGTAAATTTAGTTATGTCCATCGCTTAGCAAATAGGTTTGCACATGAGTTGCCTCACGTTAGGTGTGAGGTTGGTCTCAATTGTGTTTGGAGTGGAGATTCTCTACCCATATGTAATCTTGATTTTTAGATATCAATGAAATGCATTTTGCCTAAAAAAAAATTATTTGTAGGGTTTTAGAGTTTTAGTTTAGACGCTAAGCAATTGGATTTAGCCCCAAATTGTATATATATAAAAAATATTTTATCAGTATGTCTTAAATTAAAAGTATTTATTTTTTTAAAATTTTAAAATTTTTTTAAAAAAGAAAGATTTGTGGCAAGAAGACACTAGCGGTAACGGTAACGTGAGGTAACGTGGGGACAAAAGGGTGGAGCCAGCTATCATTATTGCCTAGGGATGGCAGTGGGCGGATACTAAGCGGATTTCGATCCGTCTGAATCCATTTAGGGCGGTTTTGATAGTGGTATATGGATACAAAGCGGATTTGGATAGTGAAACTACTATCCGTGGCGGATTCAGATAGGTGTCGGATAATACCCCTCGGAAATCTGCTATCCGAATCCGTTTATAATAAACGGATTTAGAGCGGATATCCGATTTGTATCCGCCACAAAAATCTGTTTAATATGAAGGCCAAATATTAAAAGTAACCTAATTCTTTTATCTAAAAAAACCTTTAAATTAAAAGTAACTAAGCGGACTCCTTTAAAATTTAAAAATGCCCAATTAAGACAAAAAATTTCATCTATATATTATGGTTAGGCGGATTTGGATTTCGATTTGGATTTTAAATGGATATTTGCTCCATAAACGGATTAGGCAGAGCGGATACGGATAATAGCTCGCGGTGGCGGAGCGGATTTGGATATTGCTTTTTAAAAAATAGGCAGATAGTTGGTGGATACGATTATTACAAATTTTAAACAGATACGAATTCAGATAGTGAGATTTTGGCAGATATCTGAACTGTTGCCATCCCTATTATTGCCAGAGTACACGTCAGGTGGAAATCTCATTGACGAGCAAAACGAGCGGGTTGTCTAGCACTACTCTTCCAGAAAAAGGGATAATATATATTTAGACCACAATGTGAATGAAAACCATTTTCTAACCACTAAATTACCCTCTAAAAAAACTATTCCTAAGAACTATCTAATCACTATTTAAGATGTACAGCTTCGGTCTAATTTTATATTCATTATTACTAGTTTTTACTTTGTAGCAATTAACTAGAATTTACTAATTTCTTGGTCATGGAATTAATTAGGCTTTAATGCTAATTAAAACCTCTCCCTAAATTAATTACTAACCCTTTAGCCCAATTCCGAATTGGGCTAGTGCATCCCTGACCCAATAAATTCTTCAGACCCAAAAGAAATTGTTTCTGCCCATGCACTTAAAGTTGGCCTTAACAACAGTATAGTATTATATATCTCTTTTTTTATGTAGCAAATAAAATGTAATCTTTATTATGAAACTAATGAAGAACACCAAGAACAATAGAGAGAAAAGAGAGAGAATTTTCTATTATTCAGAGAGAAGAGAATACAGAAATCTGAAGTGTGTGTAAAATAGCTTAGGGGACTCCCTTTATATAGTGGAGTAAATCCTTGTACATTTAATGCTAATATACTTGACTTGCAAGTAAAGTAATATCTAACGGTGGATGATGCTCCAGGGAACCTTCCAGGTAATCTCCTTGTAATCTTCTTTGATTCTCTCATTAATGCTTGATTCTCTCTTAAATCCAAATGGGTTCAATATAGTTGGGCTTAGTGTGGTGTGGAGTCCATAATTCCATAACACTCCCCCTTGGACATAACACCACTATAGACCCGTTTGGACATGTAGCTAGTGCCTCGTTAAAAACCTTAAGCTGGAAAACCCAATGGGACAAAACCAGTCATAAGGAAAAAAGAGTGCAGCATATCAAGTCCATTTGTCTTCTGGACAAATATTACATGTGCTCTTTATTGCCTCATTAAAAACCTTGTGTCGGAAAACCCAATGGGACAAAACCGAACAGAAGGGAAAAAGAGTGCTAGAGCAATTTAAGTCCATGTAAATGTCTTCAAGACAATTACATCTAAATGTGATATTGTTGCCTCATTAAAAACCTTAAGTCGGAAAACCCTGTGGGACAAAACCGATCATAAGGGAAAAAGAGTGCAACGCACTTTAAACTCATAATCGCTCCCCCTGAATTAAAACAAACAACCACTTTTGGGTATCCAAAAATTTCCACTTCTGGGGAATTCAATCTTGCATTTTACTAGCTCGCCACATACCAATGCCATAAAATGATTTCTCAAATGTTGATGCTGGCAATAATTTTGGTAAATAAATGTACAAGATTGTTGGTGGAGCGAATCTATATAACATCAACTTGTCGACTTTCTTAGAGTTTATGAGTATAAAATTTTGGCGAGACAGTCTTGGTCTAATCACCTTAATATATTCTCCCTGACATGTGCAATGCAAGCAACATTATCATCATAAATTATCATGGGAGAGTCTATAACCGGTTTCAATACACAATTCCTTTGAATATGTGCTATAACAAAATCATAACCAAACACACTCTCCTCCGTCCTCATAGAAGGAGATTATCTCACAGTGGTTGGAAGATATAACTATTCTAGCTTTTGCCTAGTAGAATGCCAAGAAATTGTTGTATCGTTATAGCAAAACATGTAATCGGTTTGAGAGCGAGCTTTATGCGGATCAGACTGATACTCCGCATTAGCAAATCCTACTAAACCAAAGTTAGTAGATTTCTTAAAATAACCTCAAAACTATGGTACAACGGAGATGACATAAATGTGCTTGACAATATCTCCGAGTTGGCTAATAATTGAAGTATGCCAACAAATCTATCGCAAATGCGATTTTAGGTCGTATGCATTGTGCCAAATACATTTATCCCCCGATAACATTGAGGTATGGTACTTCAGGACCAAACATATCCTCATCGGTTTGTTTAGGACGAAACTAGTCCATTTGGGATCAAGGGACCTCACAACCATAGGGGTATTCAAAGTATATCATTTACTTTGTGCTCAAGCTCTAGACCAAGGCATAATTTGGTTTAACCCAAATTCTCAAACTCCTTTTCAAATAGTTAGCAGTTTAGGACAACTCTTCAAGAGTTCCAGTCAAATTTATATCGTCGACATAAACTGCTACTATAGCAAATCCAGTTTACGATTTCTTAATAAACACACATGGGTAGATGGGATCTTTCTCTTCCTTAATCAAGTACACGCATAAGCGTTGATACCACATGTGGCTGGATTGCTTCAACCCATATAAAGATCTTTTGCAACTTTTGAGAATAAGTTGCGGGGAGTGTATGCTTCACGCATTTTAAATCCCTCGGGAATATAAATATGAGAATGTATGCTTCAGACATATTATATCCTTTGAACCATAATTATGTCATCACAATGTTCATATAACATATTTCCAACTTTATAAGGAAATGAATATTCATCACAAGTGAATACATTACAATCGGACCCAGTTCTCTAAGTGAACCCTTGGGCTATAGGACGGGTTTTATACCTCACGACCTTATTTTCCTCATTTCATTTCTAAACAAATACCCATTTGAATCCACGGGTTTGAGTCCAAAGACATCATTCTTTGGCAAGGGAAGTCAATTCAACCTTGATTGCTCCCTCTCATATAGGCCAATATTGCCTTTGATGACATTCGGTTATAACTGAGGTTCATCATCATCGATTAAATTTCATGAGCGATTTAGAGAGCGAACGCATCATCGATGATTATCTTACTATAATGAAAATCTAGTATTCCCAAGGCCAATGATCTTTTCAAGGGTTTATGCCACTACAGGGGCAATATGCTCATGAATTTATGCCTCTTCAGGGGCAATATTATTCAGTATTTTTCTCTCTTTATTTTGTGTCATATCAGGGCAACTTGGTTTCCTCGATGAAGACCAATATGCTCTTCTAGAGCAGATTCTAAATTCCTCCCCCTTCTTTTTCGAGGAACTATATCTTTTGATCCCATCGTTTTCCATGCTTCAGGCATGGTCACTTTGATCCATCATGTTCTTCAGGAACATCTATCTTAGCTGGAACATTCACAGCTTAAAATTGTAATTTTTAGCAGTCTGATAAAATATATTGGGCAATTGATTGCAATAACTTGCAAATGGATCGAAATTTTGCACCTCATTCATATGTTATTGGGTCTAAATGAGAAAATCTTTTTACTATAAGAAAATTTCAGGTTTTCATGCTATCCATCATTGGAAGCCTTTGGTTTCCCAAGTTATGGGAACACAGTCTCATGATAATCCGCGAATCTTACGGTAAGTAAAGCACCCGTCAGTGGTTGAAACAACCTAATAATGGACGGTGAATCGTACCCAACATAAATGCCCATACGTCGTTGGGGACCCATTTTAATCATTTGCGATGGTGCTACAGGCACTTGAACAACGCAAACAAAGGTGCAAACATGTGAAATGTCTGGCTCATGGCCTAGGACTAATTGAAGGGGGAAATTCTATGACTGAAAGGGCATTGTTTCTCAATGGCGTGGAGCTCTACACGCATATATAATTTCTCCTTCAGGGAGACCAAATAAATATCAACCAAATGTTGATTCGTACGACTAGTACGAGCCCTGTGTTCAGTCATTCCATAGGCTTCTGGCCATTTAAGATTCATAGAGCATCTTTCATTCTCGCGAGAATAATATGTATATGCTTAAAGCCTCAACAGGGGCATAATAAGTATTGGTTATGGCCTCTATAATGGCCCATAGTAATTATTTCCAATATGTTCATGGCCTTTCTTATAGCTCATGATTACTAGCCTCTATAACGAACCATAATGATGGCTTTTATAATAGCCCGCATAAAATTACGCATGTAATTAGCATCTCACTTTTCATTACTAGCAAGGCCTTGCGGAGATGCTTCTCAATATCAAGACAAAAAAGTCATTGCCATTCACCATAATCTATAAAATAGATGATTCCAGAATCAATGTTATTATGACAACTGCAGGTGTCAAAGTTCTATTGGTAATTGGCAATAATTTTGTACTTGAGGAAATGTGTTTTCCTTGTGAATAATATTCACAAATGTAATCCTTGGAGAACAAGATTTTTGTGTCTTTCAAAAAATCTCTCCGTATATTCTTGATGATTCTTTGTATCATCATCGCGCCTAAATGACAGGGGAATCATGCCAAAGTCTGAACACTTCAGGGTTCAATTTTCAAGGCGTAATAGTAACTCTTTTGGGGAAAAAAAATTCAACCCAATAATATAGGCTTCTAGCCTTTCATAGATGGTCTTTTGGCCCATCTCAAAGTGATACTTTAGAAAATCTTTATTTATTTCAGTTGTTGTCTCAGGATGTTACCTATTACGGTGTACAACTAAGCAAATTCCTCATTGATTTACCTTTTAATATTGCATCTTCAGGATGCAAAACAATGCCATAAAACAACTATGTATGGCATATGACATAGCCAAAGCCATCTATTATATTGGCAGGACCAGAAATGGTATTGACATTTGCTTGCACAATGTCATACTTGAGAAAAAGTCTTTGCTACGTAAAATGGTATGTATCGTAGCACTATCAAGCAAACATGCATTTTCCTTTTTCTCAATACTTCTCATTTGCACTTATGTTTGACAACTTCAGGTGTCAAATGAATATTTTATCGATAAGATGATTGTCTCAAATATAGAGTAAACAAGCGTACTAAAAATTACACCAGGTAAATTCCCAGGAAAGAATGGAGGAGTCACAAACGGTCTCACTTAAAATCCATACTCCTTAGACAGAATTTGCCTAGACATGTAATTAAAGCACAATGACAACTTCAGGTGTCGATAACAAATTAATAGTGCATATGACAACTTCTTGTGTCATTTTGATAGGTAAAATCATGACAACTTCTGGTGTCAATTGAATAAAATTATGACATCTTCAAATGTCTATTGGAAATTTATCATGACAACTTCTGGTGTCAATTGAATAAAATTATGACATCTTCAAGTATCAATTGCAAGATCATGACAACTTATGGTGTCAATTGCAAGATCATAACAACTTTTGGTGTCAATTGCAACATCATGACAACTTCTGGTGTCAATTGCAAAATCATGACAACTTCTGGTGTCAATTGCAAGATCATGACAACTTCTGGTGTCAATTGCAAGAGCATGACAACTTCTGGTGTCAATTGCAAGAGCATGACAACTTCTGGTGTCAATTGCAAGATTATGACAACTTCTGGTGTCATTTG
>AWUE01018943.1:0-48031 GCA_001974825.2 Corchorus olitorius
TGCGACAAAACTTTGCCATTTTTGTCTCCACAGGAGCTTGGCACTTTTATTAGTAATGAAAATTTCATGCCAAGATGTCAAATTATTATGTACTATGCCAATACTAGTTTATATGCACAAATAAAAGCTTAATTTGTATGCATAAATCTCTAATAATGAATGGTATAACATAAACATATAATTAGAGATAGAATTAGGAAATTTCGACCTTATTTTTGAATAGAGGGCACTGAAAAACCTTAGGAACCGGTTTTGTTGTGCCAAAAACCGGTCGGAAATCAACCGAACCGATAGGGCTAAAATTCTGGTCTGAACCGGGTCACTGGTCGAACCGATTGGATTGACTTGTGCAGAAACCAGAGGCGGCGCGTGAGAAACTTTAACCGGGAGGTGAGGGCGCGTCCAACCTCCGATTCAGGTGATTCTGGTGGCGTTGGAAAGGTATCGATGAGGAGAATCCTTTGGTAAGGGAGGTGAGAAAAAATGACGATCTAAAAATTTCAAATCTCGGGTCAATTCTAAAACTTTGACCGGAAGGTGTGATCTTATACGATGTCGGAATAGGCTGAATTTTTGATATTTTACTCTCTAAGATTTCCGAATCTAATGGTGTGGGAGGTGAGAAAAAATGATGATGAAAAAAGGGATGAAAATTTTCAGAGCTTTATCGTGCTGATAACGTATTATGAAACTAATGAAGAACACCAAGAACAATAGAGACAAAAGAGAGAGAATTTCTATTATTCAGAGAGAAGAGAATACAGAAATCTGAAGTGTGTAAAATAACTTAGGGGACTCCCTTTATAGAGAGAAATCCTTGTACATTTATTGCTAATATACTTGACTTGCAAGCAAAGTAATATCTAACGGTGGATGATGCTCCAGGGAACCTTCCAGGTAATCTCCTTGTAATCTTCCTTGATTCTCTCATTAATACTTGATTCTCTCTTAAATCCAAATGGATTCAATATAGTTGGGCTTAGCGTGGTGTGGAGTCCGTGGAGTCCATAATTCCATAACAATCTTTTTTTTCTTAAAAGCTAAATATATTTTCTGCCAAAAAAAAAGCTAAATATCTTGTTCTATAGTATATAGTACTAGTACATATTTTGGAAAATTTTGGCCGGATTGTCATTATGCAAATCTACTGTGTATGATGTCATAAATCGGAAAAGACAATTTGACGGCCAAGACAGTTTCCTAAATTTTTCCATAAAATCGAAGTTTCCCTGCTCTAGCGGTCTAGCCGCTTTTTAATTTTTATTACTACTATATATATATTGTCTCCAGTCTTCATTTTTCTACTCTTTGCTCTGAGAAAAGGAGAGGAAAAACAAGAGAAGAAAGGAACAAAGATAAAAAGAAAATGGGTTCTTTCTTGTCTAGCTTGTTAGGGTATTCAGAAGATTCTTCAAATCCATCTTCATCTGAGCCTTCAAGGGTCTTAATATTTCATTCAACTCCCAGATGGCAGCTTCACTTCAATTCTGTCAAAGAAAACCCCAATCTTGTACCTTTTCTCTCAACCCAAATCCAATTGTTTTCTTTTCATTTTCTTTTGGTTTGATTTTTATATGGAAGATCTGACTCTGGCTTTCCGCTGCTTTTGATTTCCTTTTTTCTTTTTTAAATGAGAGCAGATGGTTATAGATTTTTCAGCTTCCTGGTGTGGGCCATGCAAGTTCATGGAACCTGCTTTACATGACATGGCTGAGAGGTTCACTGAAGTCGAATTTGTCAAAATTGATGTTGATGAGCTGCCTGTATGTATTATTCCATCTTTTCTCTGCAAATTCAATTTAAACTATCTGTTAGGGTGCTTTTGATATACATAATAAAAATCAAAATTTCCAATAATTTGTTAGGGTACTCTCTCCTTTTCTGTGCATAATTTATAATTAAATTGTTAGGAGTGCAGTTAGGGTTAAGAGAATTATGGAAAAGATTGATAAATTTGAAAAAAAAAATATATGATAATTAACAGCCTTTGCTACAGGCTCATTCTGTGATCTAAGTGCACCTTTACATGAGTTGAGATGAGACTAAATAATATAGTCTGTATACTTGTATTATTGATTGAAATTCTATAGGAGTTTATATTTTGAGAGGTTTTAGAGGCTTTTATTAGTATTTTTCCTTTCACATTGGTGTTGATTCTTTTTCGATTTGGTTTTTTGTGGGATTTTAGGATGTGGCGCAGGAATTCGGTGTGCAAGCAATGCCAACATTTGTGTTGCTGAAGAGAGGTAAGGAAGTGGATAGGGTGGTTGGAGCCCAAAAGAATGAACTTGAGAAGAAGGTTCAGAAGCATAAGACTCTCCAGGCTGCTACTTGACGACAAAACTTGCAGTCACATATTTCCTTAAATAATGTCAAATGGAATTTCCTGAATTTGATTATGATGGTAAACAGTGTTTCAACTCTTCATGGTGGAATAATGATTGTTTTACATATGTGATTGATATATATGTTCAGATGCTTTCATTTACCCTGTTTCTGTGTTTCTCTGATTTCTCATATTGCATTTCTTAGGGCCAAATTCAGCTTGTTAAATGTGAATTGAAGTCATAGAGTTTTAAGGTGTTGTCTCAAAATGAAAAAGAATCTTTATATTTAACATCTTTACACAAGCTAGTAGCAATTAAAAATGATAGAATTATTCAGTAATATGCAGCTCTAGCGATTCTATTCTCTGAATTCGGGCACCCTCATATCAAGTAAATAAAGGTTTATTTCTTTATGCTTTCTGGTTTTCGTCTATGGGATGACAGGCAGAGGCAGCATTAAGGTAAAAATTGTACATTGAATATAATATACGCTCATACATCAAAGTCATAGCAAACTAGAGTCTTTCTGTAAGATGATGGATATAAGCATATGGAAAGCTGTGTGGACATTAAAATGACAAATTATAGGTCCATATTACTCTCAGCATAGTAGTGATTGCAGCAGTATATATGTACAGTACAACATGGAGGAGCAAAATGATTGATGTCTTCTTAGACAGTGTAAGCTTGCTGAATTGTGTCTATGTCAAGACCCTTCAGTCTAACCACTGATTCGACGTGTCCTTTGAGCGTAGTCAGTTCTCTCAGCCTGGAACAGAAAATGCAAATATTTAGAATGGTACTTAATAACATTATTGTCGAATTCAGGTACAAATTTAGTTTGCTATATCAGTGTCTTGCTCTACTCCTAAAGGATCAGATTATCGATGTAATTAGCCATCCATCAGTCATGAGAATGACATTTAGAACCCTTGATGCTCTTGCATCTCAGTTTTATATCCTATCTTTGTTCTAAATACAATGCCAGTACAGAATTAGTAGGCTTTTTTGTGCCATTATTCTATAGAATCTAACTTCTAACCATCTGGAGAGATTAGCTTATAGTGAATGGATGCATACCTTGCAATTTCAGCTCGCCTTCTCGCCTCCTCAGCCATCTGGTTAAGTTCTGTGTAACTGGTGCGGTCGCTGAACATCTTGGTGTCAGGTGCCTGCAGCCCATGGAGGGTTCTCTGAGCATGTGCCCATTTTAGTTCACGTTCTTCCTTTCCAAAGTCTTTCTTCCTTGTGAAAGCAATCTGCAAAACAACCAACCGAATGAGCCATATTCCATATTCGGCAAGTTGCTACTAATAACGCTACCAGTTAGAATTCATACCCTTTGTTCGATAACAAGATCCCACGCCTTCCCACTCAGGGCATATCGGATAAAGAACTTGATAAAATCGAGTGGAAAATAAAAGATAAGGTTGTAAAGCCAAATCACACCCGCCCAACCCCATCCAATTCCTTCAATGGCAGCAAATCTCCAGTTTGCATAGACAGCTATCAGTGTAGCAATCTGTTCATGAGAGAAATTAGCTGATAGATCAAGTCTATACTTTTCCCATAATTCATAATAGCATGCAAAAGAGTTATCAGCAGTTTACTAACCAGCTGCGCAACGATAAAAGCCGTAACAAGCAACAAGCCAGGACGCTCAACAAAAGACCAACTCCTTGATCTTGTTACAAATATGAGAGCCTGACTTATAATGCTCACTTGCAGGTATATTGCAGAGGCAAGCTTTCTAATGTCTTCATTGTCGTCTTTGTGAAGGCTTGAAACCCCGAATGTGCGCTGAAAAACACAGCATCATTCATTTAACCACACATATAAGTTGTGAAATATATAAGGCAATTTCTTGAATGTAACCTCAATTCCAATTATAATTATTCTATATGAAAGAAGTCTAATCTTACAGGAAAGAAGTCTGTCTTGTATGCAGCCCAGAAGAAAATGACAGTCATCATGGCTAAGTAACCACCAAGAATGATTCCAGTAGTAAAGATTTCAGCTAATTTCCAACTGTCTGGCAGAGGAGATGGTTTCACCCTATCCTTGGATATTGTCATAATTGTACCTAGCAGACCAATGAATTTTGTTTTTAAAGGCAATCATACTAAATAGAAGCAGAGAATTCACTTCCGGCTTATCATGAAGACGCGAAATACAAACCATCATTGAGGATAGCAATGATTAGCACCATGAAAGGAGGGAAATCAAACTGCCATATCAAGGCCAGTAACATGAAACCAAGCTGTCAAGCAAGAGGCCAAATAACATATTATCATAACAGTTACACTAAACAACATTGTTTAAAAATAACATTTCAAAGCGAACGCCAAAGAACTTACCACAATACGGATTGTAATCGAGACTGCATATATCTGCAAAGAAGAAAAAACTCAAGAAACTTAACTACATTGTGATGTTTGATCATTTTTACTATAAAAAACATCTCATTGATATAGGATAGACTCACCGTGTAATTTTTCATCCTTTGGAATATAGCCCTACTAGTTAGCACAGCACTGATTATAACACTAAGGCCAGGTTCTGTCAATACAATATCTGATGCACTACGAGCTGCATCAGTTGCATCAGCCACAGCTATGCCAATGTCAGCCTTCTTAAGAGCAGGAGCATCGTTTACCCCATCACCAGTCATTCCACATATATGTTTCCTCGCTTGCAAGCGCTTCACAATCTCATATTTGTGCTCTACACCAATAATTAAACAAAAGTCATATCAGAACATTTACTACTGGTCTCATTAACCAATGGTAATTATTAGCTGCTTTTATTGTATGTGTTTTTTGGGACATGACTTAGGGATCTTTCTCAAAAAACAGTTTGTTTCAAGGTGGAAAGGGAAACAAGTTAAGATACCAGGGAAAACACCAGCAAAGCCATCAGCTTTCTCAATCAGCTCATCAACTGGCAAAGCGACAATAGACTCATCTTTGTTTTGTCCTAATAAGGCTGATGAAGGATACATGTTGGTTCCCATTCCCAGACGGCGTCCTGTTTCCTTTGCTATTGCTAGTTGATCACCTAATGTGTGTCCACACGTTCAAGAACATGCCATTGATCAGAATAAGGGAAAATACTCAAATAAGACTAACCAAACGCAACAAGCAAGTACATTAGATAGTTTTATGCAATATCAATATCAAGATATGCAATGCACCTGTAATCATTTTCACATTCACACCAAGATTCAATGCCCTTCGTATTGTGTCTGCACTGTCATGTCTTGGTGGATCAAACAAAGGCATTAGGCCAATAAATTGCCACGGGCCTCCTGTGCTCTCCTTTCTTCCTTCGGGAACTTCCTGCATATTGATTGATAAATAAAGCCAAGAATATTATCAATTTCATTGCAAGAACTTGACAGGCCAGGATA
Source organism: Corchorus olitorius (assembly GCA_001974825.2). Classification (NCBI taxonomy): domain Eukaryota; kingdom Viridiplantae; phylum Streptophyta; class Magnoliopsida; order Malvales; family Malvaceae; genus Corchorus; species Corchorus olitorius. Next base: position 5,737 of record AWUE01018943.1, read on the forward strand.
GAATCACTCCATTATTATAGGACAATAGAAACAGGACTACATAATGTATGTACCTGGTATGCTACTGCAAGTGATCGTAGTCCACGCTCTGCAAACTTATCAATTACTGCATGAACTCTACGTTCCAACTCTATTTTATTGTGTACAAGATTCAAAATCTAATCATGGAACAACAGAAATGAATTACTTCATCAAATGGCATTGCAGAGCTGTCAAAAATGTAATAAGTAAAGTACTGCTGATGAGCATACCTGTTCAGGTGCACCTTTGCTGACCCGGTGCATTCTACCTTGATTATCAATATATGTTAGAGCCGTTCGCTTATCAGTTGGATTGAACGGAAGGAAGTGAACTTCTTGAATTCCAGCTCGTGCCTAGGTAGTTTATTTTTAAGCCAGCAGCATAGAAACCAAATCAATAGAAATAAAAAGTCAAAATTGTAACCTTTAACTACAATTTCCTTGTTTCCTCCTTTCTAGTATGATAAGCTGAATTAGTTAGGAGATTTGGTTAAAGACAAACAAAACTCTTCAATGAGCAGATTCTGCTCTATTTTGTTGAACTGATTTAGGAACAGATCACAATTACCATGTTATTCTTTGTAACATAAATTGTATAGATGCATACGTACTTTTGTAAAGTGACATATATATATAAATAAAATACCATTTCCACTATAAGTTATATGAGCATACCTCCTTAGGATCAGCCAGCATTCCCACTATAGCAGCATCTATGGCATCCTGGTTTTCGAGCCTGGATGCACGAGCTGCCATCAGAATGACAGTATCTGGATCTACTCCTTTTGCAAAGATCTATGCCACAACATCCACATAAATGTTGGACCGATCAATAACATAAGAATGATTGAAACAGCAGTAAAGAAATTATGCAACTACAACCAACCTCAATAAGATTTTTGTCAACTGACAACTTGTTCAAGGTCAAAGTTCCAGTTTTGTCACTGCAGAGGACATCCATGCCTGCCATTTCTTCTATTGCTGTCATTCTTTTTGTGATAGCTCCCTGCAAATGACATATATACATTAGCAAAATTAAGCATTGATCATCTAAGCAAACAAACTCTCAAAGATAAATTAGAGCAAACCTGCAGGGATAAGCGATGGGATCCAATTGCCATTGTAACTGACAGAACAGTAGGCATGGCAATAGGAATTCCTCCAATGAGAAGTACCAGCAAATTGTCGATTCCTGGACGATATGGACGATGTTGAATTGGGTACATAACAATGATTTCTGTTATCATTCCCACCGCGATGGAGCATATACAGAAATTACCAATGGCAGTCAACACCTATTGAATATTGAAAGTTTCTTAAGCAAGTTTTAACAAAAATAGCCACAAGCAAGTAACATTGGTAGATATACCAAATGGTTAGAAAAATTAATGGATTCTTACGGTAGCATATGGTAAGCTGACAAGGAAAAGTCATTAAGATGAATCAGAACAAACTTTGAGAGGCACAACATTGGTTCAAAGCACATAGCAAGCTAACAAGGAAAGGTAATTTAGATGAAGGTGTTGTTTGATTGCAGCTCTTTACCTTTTGAAAGTGACCCTGTTGATTTGTGGAATCCACAAGGTGAGCAGCCTTGCCGAAGAAGGTATGAACACCGGTGGCAATGACTACTGCCTCAATCTCCCCTTGTTTGCATGTAGAGCCTGAGTAAATACTGTCACCAGGACCTTTAGTTACCGGAAGAGACTCACCCGTTAAGGCAGACTGCAAAAAAAAGAGAATTTTCTAAGAAATAAACTCCAAATGATTCGAAACTGAATTCAGCCGATGGAACAATGAAGCTACTAAGTTTGTTAGTTAAGGAACCTGATCAATTTTCAGTGGATCACCATCAAGCAGACGAGCATCAGCAGGAATGATGTCCCCAAGTTTAACACTGATTATATCACCAGGAACAAGAATAGAAGCATCCTCCTCAGTCCACTTCCCGTCCCGAAAAACCTGAAATAATTTTTTGTTTTAGGTGATATCAAGTGAATAGAAAAATTAGGTAATCTGAAATTATACAATCAGAATTACCTTAGCTTTAGGAGCAAGACTAGCCATTAGAGCTGCAGCTGCATTGCCAGCATTGTTCTCTTCTATGAAACTTATAGTTGAATTAATTAAAAGAAGTGTAATAATCCCCACAAAATCTTGCCAGTCGGGAGGTTTCCCCTGCAAAGCATGAAGATGTCAAAGTTCCAATACCATCTTCCCAAGTAAGAATATAAAAAATTCAAAACTAGTTAAATAAATGCTTCTCATCCCACAGTTACTAGTTGCTAACATAATTCAAAGAAGTCTTTGAAATAGTTAAATAGAGAGAAATACACCTTGTATGAGTTTTTTTTTTTTTTTTTTTGGTACCACCTTGTATGAGCTATTACATGTATGAATACACTAATAATTTTAAGTTGTTTCTATATCCTTTTTCCAAAACTTGAGCAAACAAAAATCACAGAAGAATTATTATACTCACTCCTCCATTAGCAAGAGCTATTGCCATAATAGCTGCAGCTTCCATAACCCATGAGAGAGGGTTCCACATAAACCCCAGGAACTTCAATACTTTGCTCTCCTGAAAACAAAATTGAAAATTTATTAGCTATGTTTCAGTAGGGATAGAAAAAGGTAATTTACGGAAAATATGATGATCAGTTGTAAAAAACTTGAAATTTAATCTCTGTTTCAAAGAAGGAAATTATAGATGTAAAGATTTTTACAAAAATATAAATACCTGTTTTTCCTCAAGCTTATTGTGGCCAAAAATAGCAAGCCTTTGCTCAGCTGCTTCTGTGGTTAGACCATCTTTGTTACACCTCAAAGTCTGAAAAACCTCTTCAAGTGGCACATTTTCCTACACTCATAGGTTCAATTCATCACAAACCAAAACAAAAAACAAACCCCAAAATCTAAAAAACATCTAAAGCAGTATAAAAGCTTAAAAAAGAAACAGAACTAAACCAACTTAAATATATAAAAGAAAAACAGAGTGATTTCCTCTGTTTTAGTTGTGTATGTATCATACCAAATCAACAGCTTCCTTCAGCACAGCATCCAAAGTTTCATCCTTGTTATCCATATCAAAAGATTTGATCCTTTTTAAATCTGACAAAAATATCAGATAAAATTGGAAGAATCAATGAAAAACAAAACCAAGAAAGTGAGAATTTAGAAGACAGAAAACAGAGTACTCTGCTATTCCTCTGCAAAAAAACTGCTCTGTTTTTATTCTCAAAAGTTTGGTTATTGTTTTTTGTCTCTCACCAGAATCTCAAAGTGGCAGCTTTTCAAGGGTAGGAGGATTGTGTCAAGGTGGGGGATATAATAATTTGATAAACAGAAACAAAGATTATCATGTACTTGGCAGGTACACTCTGTTTCTATTATATATCCTACCCTGATTCTGTCTATAAAAAAGAAAAAGTTGTTCCCATTTTTTAAAATGGAAGAATTTAGATGGAATGGAACAAAGACAACTGGAAGCAGTAAATTTGTTTGTCCTAAGTTGGCTACTAGTTCTTGACCATTTTGTCCCTCACCTTACCTCACTTTCTGTTCTTTTCCTTTCTAGAAGAAGAAAATACTAATCTCTCGTCAAAAAGAAGAAGAAAATACTAATTAATACTTTTTTTTTTTAAATAACTAATCAATATTTCATTCATCTATATTTTACAGTGCTTCATTTTTTATTTGAGTTCTTGGAAGTTGGAATATGAATCCTAATCGTTAAATTAAAAATGGATTAATAGACTGTAATATTATTTAAGGCAATAGACTGTAATATTATTGACAATGAGTAAAAGGTGTTTTGTGACAAAAGAAATTGGAAGGATGACATGACTAAAGTTTCTTTTGCTTTACAATCAGTATATAAAATCATGTAAAAAGATGTTTTTTAAGGCAATCATATTCTCTATATGACTTTATTTTTTTTTATAACATATATGACTTTATAGATTTGTAACAATTTCATAACATTTTAATGGGTGTTTTAGAAAATCCAAACCCAGTAGTATAAGAGAAATAGTAACCAAAACCAAATTTTTGTCTTCCTTTTTTATGTTTTAAGTTTTAGATATCTCAATATTTAAGAAAAGTATAAAAACAGGAAAGTATAAAATAGAATTGTTTATATATATATATATATAATATTTACAAATTAACATTGTTCGAGTCGAGCCGGCCTATTATAGGATAAAACTTTGTCAATAATGATTTTTTTTCATTTACAAGATTATTGTTTAAGGAAACATGTGTCGAATCACTTGAACCAACCACGTTTAAAAGTTTTTAGGTATACCAAAAAGAAATTATGGAAATGAAGATTGGCTCAAGTCCCATATTGCCCCATAAAGTTTGTACGGATTGACATTTTGCACTTGAAGGTTTATATGGATCTTATCTCACCTTAATGTTTTATTTTTCGGTACATTTTGCACCCTGCGTAACGGAAAATGGTTACATCGCTGTTACGATACTAAGGTGGCATGCCACTAGGATGAAAATGCCACGTGGTATACTGACGTGGCAAAAATTTCTCATTTTCTTTTATTTTTATGCTGGCGTGGAAATTTTTGTCTGACGTGGATCATAACGGCACCGTTAGGAACTTAACGAATTTTCCGTCACGCAGGATGTAAAATGTACCCAAAATAAAATATTAGGGCACGATAAAATTCAAATAAACCTTTGTGATGCAAAATGTCAATCCATACAAACTCTAAAGGTAAAATGGTAAAATTACCAAAACTAATAAAATAAAATGATTGCCAGAAAATACTAATGAAATAAAATAAGGGTAATTATTTGATACACCGGCGGTGTAAATTTTGGACTCCATAAGCGGGTTGTGGAGTTGACACATGTCCAATTTTTTAATCAATTAAGTTTTAATTATTTCAATCTAGTCCCTAAAGGACACATGTCACCCTTCAGAACCGTTTGTATAGTCTGTTAAACTCCACTGACGATGTATTGTATAATTTACCATAAAATAATACAATTTATTACTACAATATTTGCAACAAATAAATTCCAGCACAATAGATTTTATGATTTTCTTTTTCCAAATATTTTTTACTTCCTACACAAAGCACGAACCATGTTTTTTTTTCTTTCTTCCTTTCTTTTCTTATAAGATACTTTTAAAAATTAAAAAAAAATTCCTAAAAGAAAAAAATTAAATTTATTAAATATTAAAATACAATTTTTCAACTCTTAATTAATATTATACTATTTCTTCCCTATCTCACACGACATCAACTCGAAATTTGGGCAAACATCCTTACAACTAATCATAGATATATATTAGATTGGGCAAAAGAAGTCGTATGTACCAAAAACTAGTCCAAGGTTTGCAGCGAAAAAAAAAAAAAGCACCAGTCCAAGGTAGCATAATTTATGGAGGTCCTCCTTGATGGCTGAATTTTCAACCCCTCGTGGTCTCTCATTTTCGTTATTATTATATTATATTATATATTATATTATTAATTTTTTTAAAAATCAGATATAAATTTCACCTTATTCATTTTAAAATTTAAGATCATAGATTCAAGTCCCGGTAAATGTTAATTTATTTATTTGTTTATGTGTTCATATCTTATCTAACATAGTTTATTAGTTAATGTTTTTTTTTTCTACATATTTATTAGTTTATGCAGAATAATGAGATTTCACTTGTATCTCTTATAGAGAGAGAAATCTAATCAGTATACCAAATTTGTTTATTTAACCATTTTATATTAATTAGTCTTTACTTCCACGTGCGTTGCATGTGACCCAAACTCGATAATCCGTTCAATCCAGCCGAACTCGACTTGATCAGAGAAATTAAACGACCGACGACCTGACAAATTCATAATCCGAATGACCCGTGAAATTAACCCGGATGACCCAAAGATACTATAAACTAAAATTATATTTTATTCAATAAAATCTACATTGTTATAATTTTAACCATACTAAACTATAATTTATTCAATAATAATTATATTATTGTTATAATTTTACCTATTATGATTAAATTTGTTAAACTTCATTATATGAACAATTATTATATATGAATAAATACTAAATAAGATTATAATTAGTAATTTGTTTTTTACATAATGAATAAATAATAATAATTAATTAGTAATTTCTTGACAATTTTTCTATTAGGAAAGAACATAAATTTAGATATTATATTTAATATTTATTTGAACATACACCCCACTTCATACTTAATTACGTATTTAATATTCAAAATTATTAATATATAAAGGGACACATGTCAACTCTTTAACCCGTATATGCAGTTTACTAAACTTAACCGATAGTGGATTGTAAAATAGATTGAATAATTAAGACATTAAATAAATTTAAGAATTAAACATTAAAAGATTCAAGGCTGACCCAATTGATCCGAGTCCTAGACCCGAAAAACCCAAAACCCGAATGATCAAGAACCCGAGTGACCTGAGGTCAAAACCCGAACCAGCATGACCCTAAACCCAGCAAACCCGAGACCCGAATGACCTGAACCAAGATGAGCCGAAATCCGAATGACCCGAGAAAATTACCTAGACAGGCTGACACATTTGACCTGGTCCAAGATGACCCGAACCTGAAACCCGTCCAACCCGCCCGATTGACTTTTTTTTTTTTGCATTAACTCCTATAACTTTATAAGTCAAAGGAAATAATTGTATGTTACTCTTCTTTTTATTTTTAAAAATTTTAAATTCTTGTTATACACTCCAATACATTAAACTACCAATACGTACACTTCAAAAATAGAAAAAAATAAATCACAATAATTAAATTTTAAATAAATTTTTAACTTAATTAGTTTTAAAAAATATGAATAATTAATTATTAGGCACCTTCTTTTAACTTTTAAACTTGATAATAATACTTTTATTAGTTATATTATAATTGAAATGGGTCCAAACTCCAAACCTACCAAAAAGCCCCCAATTTTTTAAAATTAAAATGGTAAAAATAAAATATTTATAAAAAATATTGAATTTAATTAAATAAAAATAGAGTTTTTAGTAGAATAACTGTAAAAGTTTATTTCTAAAGAAAATTGTAAAATTTAAACAATTTTATTTAAGGAATATTTTTAAAAATTGTAATATATCTAAGTTTTTTAATTAAATTAGTAAAATGGTAAAAATAAAATAGGTATATAAATAAAAAATAGAGTTTTTATTTGAGTAAAACTATAAAAGTATATTTAAAAATTCTAATATATAAAAGTAAAAATTAAATAGTTATAAGGATATTAGATTTAATTAAATAAAAATAGAGTTTTTAGTTGAGTAAAACTATAAAAGTTTAAACAATGGCATTTAAGAAATATATTCGAAAAATAAGGGTATAATGGACAGATGTATACGAAAAATAAGGATATAATAGGTGATTCAAAAGTTTTACAAAACTCATACTTTTATATATAGTATAGATTAAATCTGTTTATATGTTTGGGTAGGTAAATATGTTAAATAACCTTTTTAAGACATTCTTATACTATTGTCATAGTAGAGATTCCATTGGGTAAATAATCCAATACCAACATGCAACATTTGCTAAGTACAAGGGGATAACTCTAATATTTCTTCTTCTTTTTCTAATTTACATTATAAATATTCAAAGGTTCGAGAGAAAACCGAAAATATGATAAAGACCTTAATATGGAGAAATGCATTATTTTTCCCAATTTTTGATCATGCAAAATTCCTTGTGATGACTTGTAAAGCATAGGAGAGCAATCACTCACAATATCATGTCACCTTTACCTTGACAATGGTTACACACTTTTATTTTCCTCTCCCTTTTTTTCTTTTTCTTTTTTTCCCCGGGGGGTTGTTGAAATTACATCCAATTAATTTCCTTAAAAGAGTTTATTAAGTTCAAAATAATCAAAAACCATTGAAGTTTGGTATATAAACCTACCAAGAGTACCCAAAATCAATAAGTAGACATAAAACATGTGAACATCTCTTGATTTTAATATTTGAAGGTTCCCATTTAGTATCTTTCTTTACTCAAACTTGATCTTATGTGTTTGCTTAACTCATGATCACATTAGTTGCCAAGCAAAATATAGAAGAGGATTGGCCATTGTCTAATAATCCTTTATTGATCATCATGATATCTTTTAATGATTGGATCGGATAAGTATAAGGATATGTTTGGGAGTGGGATGAGATAATATTAGATGATAGGTTGGATGATGGTTTTGTTGTATCTTCGGATATTTCAGGAATTAATCAAACAAATAATTAAAGCAGAAATAACAAAAACAAATTTTCTTATGGATCCATGCCATAAATCTCCACTATCAAATCAATCAATTACAATCACTCGTCATAACAATATCTCTAGCAAACTCTTAATTTAATCAACCCAAAGGAGTTTATCTCACAACATAACTCTTTCCATCTCAAAAAAAGAAAAACATTTAACTAAACATAAACTGCTTATTTATATTAACACAAACTTAGACTCTAAGAATCACATTTCTATTAGGATTCTTGTCCACCAATCAAAATCTCTAAAAAATCTCAATCCAAATCTCAAAAAAAAAAAAAAAACCCCAACAATCTCCACCTTGACTTAAATTCCTTCATCAAAGTTTAATTGCTCCACCTTTTAACCAAATCTACAAAAATAACTTTCTTCTTTGATGGCAGATCCACATCCTTCTTCTCAATTTGATGTGAAGATATCGATCCATCTCCTTGTGCTTCCAATCAACTCATACAAATTCTTTGAATTCTTCACTCCTTTCATCACAATCATCAAACCTTTGGTGATCTTCAAACTTCCACCTCGACAAGAATATCTATAACCCAAGCTATCCAGCTTTCCAACTGAAATCTAATTCCTTGTAAATTTTGGAACATACCTCACATTCGCAAGCATCTTGACACTACCATCATGCAAACAAAAGTTTCACACTCCCAATACCTTCAATTCTTTCTTCACCATTATTAGCCATGTAGACATGTCTTATCACACTTTTCAAGCTTCGAAAACCACTCTTTCTTATACAAATATGTTCAGAACAAGCAGAATCAAACATACATATCTTTAGTATCTCTTTTTTTTCTTCTTGCAACATCAAAACAACATCTTCATAATGTTCCTCACTATTAGTAGCAGAATCATTAACACTGCCCTTATTTTTCTCTTTAGGTTTCAAGAAAACCCCCAAATCTTCCATTAACTTCTTGCAGTAGGCTTTTATGTGCCCTATCTCATGACAATAATAACACTCCTTGCTACTCATATCTACCATTGGCCTCGAACTTGATCTTCACTTTCATTGAATCTACCCTTTGATATTGCATCATTCTTATTTCTTCCATTAGTACTTCTTCCACGCTCCACCATGAGAACAACATTCTCTTCATCTTTCTTTTCTTTTTTTTTGGCCAAACTTCATCTTTCTTTTCAGTTTCTTTCAATCTCTCATATTCAAAAATTGCAGAAGTCACATCTTGCAAATTCAGAGTTTGTTTACCAACCATTAAAGCTCTAGTCACAGATCATACTTGTCAAGAAGAGAATTAATCAACAAAATTGCTTTATCAACCTCTTTCATTACTTCACCCACACTTGCCAACTAAGTAACCAATCTATTGAACTCATTTAGCTGTGTCCTTAAACTTATTCCTACCTTTATTTTTAATCCAAATAATTCTTTCTTCAAACACACAGGCTAGTAATCGATTTTGACATATAAATCGACTCCAACTTATTAATCAACTCCTTTGCGGTCTTCACATCTAACACATTATACTTAATTTCAATAGCAAAAGACAAACGAATTATAGTTACTGCTTTTCCCTTTTTTGTTAGAATTCTTATCCACTAACCAAAATTTCTAGAAAATTTCAATCCAAATCTAATTAGGATTTAAGAAAAAAAATTCCTAACATGTTTGTGCATAAAAGTGTACAATCTCACCTCCAAACAAAATCTAAACATTCAGCTCTATTGATAAATCAACACAAGAATAAATCAATAAGTATAAACTATAGAAGATATATAAATCTCTCTTTATTATTAAGGTTGTTGGGATAATACTTAAAATGTAAGGTTTGAGGCAATTTCTTAAGGGAATTGATTTATAACCTAATAATAAGTCATTGACCAATTTAAATGAAAGAGTGCAAAAGAAAACTTGCATTAATTTTTGTCATTTAGGTTTGGTTATAACCTAAAGGGTTGAAATTTTAGATACCAACAATAATGGTTTCTCTTCTCTTGTATGAAAAGATAACTGGAAAGCAAATAATGGAAGTAATAAAGTTTGGAGTCCTTTGAATGTTCTTTCTTGGTTTTTGTACGAATTCAACTTAATATATGAGTTGAGTTTCTCCATCTATTGCTGTCAATCGATCTTACGTCGGATACTTTAAAAGCCAATATATAAAGAACCAATATGCTTTTGTTATTTTGCTTTTGATTTGGTTATTAATTATCTTCTAAATGTGGCAACATTATTATACATAAATGAATATTATGAAGTACACATCGTTTTTTGTTATAGATGTTCTCAAAATACATAACAACAAAAGAGGTTGAGTAGAAAGGGCAACTTTGAAAAGTCCTTCCACTCTAATTTTTTCAGAAATAATTCACATTAAATAATCACAATAATATAAAGAAGAGTCCCATTGAATTCAACTTTGTCACTCGATAAAGTCACAATAGTCAGTATGGGAAGTTTTGTCCTCTTCCCCTCCTTTTCTTAACCAATCTATCTATTATCTAGCTACTAGCTATCTTCTTCTTATTGACCTCTTAATTTTTCTTTTCATGTGAAAATCGTCATTTCTTGTGGAAAAAAAAGAAAAAAAACTAAAAACTAAAAACTTCATTTTTCTTCATGTGAGTGTAATTTTATCAAGCAAATAGTAAATTTTTCTTTTTTGGTTTGGTTAATGTTGTTTACATCTATGGGTGAGCAACGATCGGTTCGGTACAGTTTCGGTTTTGTAGTTCTCAAAATCGATTACAAATCGACAATTAATTTTTGGAACCATCAACTGACCATTTAATCGCCTAAACCGGTTATATGGTTTAAGCGATTATGCGATCGGTTATACGGTTTAGGCGGTTTAAATAGTTTAATAATTATATATTATTATATATGTAATTATATATATCTAATATTATTTTATATATATATTATATATATTTAATTATAAATATTACTAAACGGTCGGTTCGGGTGGATTATGATTTTGAAAATCTCAAATCCGTACACCAACCGTTTAGTATTTAATCCTTTGGCGGTTCAAACCGCCAAACCGCTTAAACCGCGGTTTGATTTAATCGCAAAAAACCGTTGACAATTTCAGACGGTTTGACCCGCCCAATGCTCACATGTAGGCTCATTGGCCCATATTTATGTTTTCGGTTCAATTAAAAGTTGGGTACACGTTTTTTAGTTAGCTTTCTCATTCCTAACAATCGGTCTAATTTTTTGGTGAAAAAAAAATCGGTCTTATTGTCAAAGTGGAAATAGTCGTTTAAATTAAACCTTTTACCAAAATCCTTTTAAAATTAAAATGAATTATAAAATCAAATCATACAAAAATTAGATTATTTAACGGAAAATTATTAGGGCCATCTCATATAGTATATGATTTTAACAGATAGAACTCTGTTAAATTAGTAATTATATTATAAAAATATATAATAATTACTAAAATCCGTCATATCCTAGATCTTAGAACATATATATCATATAATTCTTTCTTTTCGAAACTAGGGGTTAATAACTTAATCTTGATGTCAAATTTATAACTTAATTTCAGCAAAATTTCCAAGTTGACAAAATAATATTGGTTGGAAATATAGATTACATGAATAAGAGGAGTGATCCATCTAATTATTTATTATTATTTATCATCTTTATGCAGTATGTACATACATATGAACATGACCGGTGAGTCAACTATACATGCTCTCTTCTTTTTTTGGGTAATAATGCTGTCCTGTTATTTTTTTGATACCAAATTACCAATGCTCTCCTGTTGTTAGTGGAGTTAATTTTGACACATGACGCTTAGTTAAGGTGTTGTGGCTATGGGATTGTAAAAGGTCTAAGTTCAACCTTTTAATTATTTTTCTTTCTACACCTTATTATTTTTGGTTTAATAGAAATTTTTCTTTCTAATATTGCCTAAAAATAGACATTTTGGCCAAAATGATACTAATAATTTTAGGAAAGCTGATACTAGAACTTGTAATACTTTGAAATCTTTAATTGATCAATTTACTTTTGCTTCTCATGGATGGTCTTATAAGATGTGCATAAATATTTCTTATCTTACTCATTAATTGTCTGACCATGGTACCCATCACGGTGCACATTTCTGAAACTAAATATATTCCTTTTCGACCTACTGCTTAAAAATACATCCTCTATATGCAAGTGTTGCCATTAGGCAAAAACAACCGTGCCATTCTCATATTCATCAATATAATATTGATATGGGGAGGAGCATTAGTTGATTGAAACTGATTTAATCAATCAAACCAATGAAATTTGGTTAAAACGGATTGGTTAATACTGCTTTTAACTTTATGGTCGGTTCATGCATGATCGAAATAAAGTTAAACATGATCTTCAAAGAACCGTACTTTTAAAATTTGTAAACTGCATTACTGGGAAAAATATGTACCACAATTCTAAACGTTCTTCCAACAACATTCTTCAGTTGTTGAAAGAAGTCATTTGAAGGGAGCTGAAGACCTCACTTGGCTGTTTTTTTAACCAGAGGTAAACAACTTGTAGGTAAGATGCATCAAAAAACAACCAAAGAATGGGGTACCAAGAAAAGAAAGGAAGTTAGCGGGAATTATAGGGGAATGAAGACGTTACTTTCCATTGGTATGAGCATTCTTATGGAAAGGCCAAAGATTTACCAGACGCTCAAGCACTGATGCACTTTTAGCAAAGTAGCCTGAAAATCCAGCCGGGGTGGCTGGAGGAGGAAAGTCTTCTGCTGGCATTGCAAATGGGCGAATCATCGTTTCCATTTTTTCTAATGTAAGATAGGATCCTACTTCCTGCAGCCTTTCTGGACCCATTATTGGCAGTGTATGTTCCTGGGGCAGTGTCGCAGCCTTGCTGTCATTCGTCTGTCAAGGAAGAAGAGAAAGTGATGCTTAAACCAGTTGTTTAAATTCCTTGATTAAATCAAACTAAGTATAAATATTCAATTTTAGCTGAAACCAAAACTGAAAACATGATGGGATCATGGATATATCCTGCCATATATGAACCAACTTTTGCCCAGGGTCACAAATAAACTAAGAATGTTCCTAGATCACATATTCAAACAACAACCAGTTTTCATTTCAACCCATATTAATCGCCTGAAAAGAGGAATCTTCAAACACTTCTCAGAGCTCATTGGATTATTGTAATTTAAATGAAGCCCATCCCACCAGAAACACAAAAAAATGTGTAGTAACTAAATAAATTTTTATACATTTGACTTGAGGCATAATATTTCAGATTTGCATAATGACTTTTGTTTTTATTTTAATTTTTTATTGTTTCCACTAGGGCTTTATCTGTAACAATATTACCTCCAGTGGGGATAAATCTGCACCGCGGCTAAATGTCAACTCAATGCGGAACCTTTTCGGGTCTTCTAAAGCTACCTGCAATATCAAGTCCCATACCAAACCTAAGCTCAGGATGAAAAATTCCTTGAAGTTCCTATCCTTAAGACACATACTCCACTAAACACAAAAGCAACCTACCTCCGTGTTCTCAAACAACCTGATTACAATGTAACTCATGTAGTCAAGCTCCTTTGTTTTATGTAAACGCTCCAAAGCTGAGTGGCAAACGAGACTCTCTTCTTCCTGAAGAGATTCATCCAGGTTACAGTAACGAAGTACGTTCATGAGGGAATGGATATGAGATTCCTGTCAGACAGATCAATGCTAAATTAAGTTAACATAATCATTAAAAGCAAATATATAGCAAACCGATTTTCTTTTCAAATTTGGAAGGTTGCAAGTCAACGGTTATAAGCAAGGCTTAATGGTAAACAACAACAACAAAAATCCTCTTCTGTTTCTGGCCAAAAAAAAAAAACAAAACAAAAAACAAAAATCCTACTAGAATGCCAGAAAGATAAAGGCAGCTCATTTCTTTAATATTTGCACTTACCGATGTGAAGTAAAGGCGTGTTCGAACATGGCGCTCAGGTGTCTTGACATTGGCATACCTGATTGAAAATGAGTAAAAGTATGGAATGAGAAATTAAAAAAAGGAAGGGAATAGAGCAAAACTTGAAAGAATTAAATACTGACTTCGGGTCCAAACGGTATTTTGTCTCTTTATCATCGTCATCGTCTTGATCCATTGACATTTCACTTGTGGTGCTAGATCTTCTTGTGTTTGTGTCATCAGTCTTGATGAAAAGCTTTGGCGGAGAATCTTTATCATCATTTTCAGTCTTGGTGGATTTCGAGCATTTGTCTTGATTAGTCCTTAACTCAGCAACATTAAGGGCTTCTTCACGAGTATTCCTTAGATCAATCAAGATTTTACCCAACAAACGGCGTGTAATCTGAGGCAACAGAATAAACAATAGGATAATCCTTAATCATGCATCATATTGGAAGTACTTCATTTGCAGTGATAAAGGCTGCAAATATACTTTGTTAAAGGGGGAACCAGTGGCAGTGGGAAGACTCTTTTCAGCACAAATTTAGTGCAGCTTCCATATTTACTTCTAATATAACATATTAAGTATGGCTGTTCAAAACCTTTCTAATTGAGTAAGGCTTACTACATGCTACTAAATTAGGTCGCATGACAAAATCATCCAGAAGGAATCACCTTTGAACCAATTTTTAGCTTTTGTTTTGGATTAATTCCATATTCATTTGGGATGACACCATCTGCAAGAAGCTGCAAAAACAGTATACATACTAATAAGAGAAAACTGATATAATAGTCAATAAGCAACCAAGGAAGCATGTTCTTTAACTTTAAGAAGCCTATTCAATTTTCTCGAAACCAACGCTAGATACTTGTAATTATTCTCTATAAAGGCATTTACTCAGTAAGAAGCTAATTTAAAAGCAAGACATGAAAAGAAGCAAAAGAGATAATTGAGGACAGAGAGTTTGCAAACAGAAGACAAATACAGCTGGATAGTTCAAATAGAGAACTGCTAATGTAGTGATTATAAAAGATCCACATATTTCTTTATGGTAGTAAGATACCTGGGCAACTTTGAAGAGCTCATCCAAACCTTCCAAATTAAGGTGAGCATTATGCAGAAGATCATACCTGTCACAAGAAGATACATAAATCCAGAAATAAAAACAAAAGCATTTGAACTTTTAAGAGCCAATAAATTTCTGATATATATGAAAATTTCTGAAATTTTATAATTGAGGTAGGCCTGCATGCTTTGGCTTTTAGGAGATTTGCTTAATAGGCAGTAAACATTAAAATTATAGTCATGCAGACTGCTTATATCTCACTACCAAAAGATGCGTCATGAATTTTAAAATTTCTTATACATGTGATGCTACTGTACTACTTTCTAAGAAATTTGTCAACAAAAGAAAATAGTTACTCACTTGCAGGAGTCATAAACATCAGGAATTTGAGTTATGTCAAACCGTCTGCAAGAAAATCCAATGTCAAATAAAGCCAATACTTCATAAGAAGAACACTGCTATAACTCTAAATACAGCCACAAATTTACTTAAGCTCCCTTCCACCATACCCCTTCCAGAGAGAGAGAGAGAAGCACTAAATGAACTTGTTAACAAAAGTTACACTTTCAAGATACTGAAAGGAAATATGAAGCAACTTAAAAATAGATAATGCACTGATCTGATCTACAGGAAAGGACATATAAATAAAGTACCAGAGTTATCAGACCCCACTGCAGTACAAGTATGATGAAGAAGAAACGGTAGATACTTACTCTTTACGTTCGTTATACAAGTCCCTTTCAAGTTTTCTCCACCGAGCAAACATCAAGAGGAATCCCTCGCTACCACATGGTAACCCAGCAGCAATGCGATCAATATCAATATTTGTCTTACCAAGAGCCTTTGCTTGGTCATACGGGGGAATCACATCGTATGGGCTTGTCTCTGTAAGAAGCTCATCTTCATCCTTGGCTAGTAGTCTTACTTGTTCAGTAACTTTCTTAGTCAAAGTAACCTACATATAAAAGGTACAAAATAACAAAGGGGAAATCAAAGAATGGCCATACTTATCAGCAATCCATTATTGTAATGCTCCTCCTATCCTATTCAAATGACTTGGAAACAAACTAAGGGAGGAAAAGAGTCTCTGGTGACCATTGCATATTCTTAACATGAAAAAGTTACCAGTTTGGGTAGGAGTTCTGAAGCATTAGAAGGCAATCCAGCTCCATCAGTCATCCAAGGACATTCAGATGTTCCATTGTCATGAACTGTCTTAGCACCAGACGTGATAATTTCATTCAGCCTAGCCTGCAAAGAGCACAGAGAAAGTCTAAAGCAGCACTCAAAAGATTGACAGATTTCTTCTTTCTTTTGGAGCAATAAAAATCATATATATACTATATACTATATGTAAATTTTGTACCCTACCAAAAATTACTAAAAGCCCCAATCTACTTTTCACGAGACTCGAGATAACTACTCTATTTTTGTCTTTTCTCCTCATGTCTTTAAGAGTTGTAACAGGCCTATTCTTAAGCCCATATTCAACAGGCCTCTTCACGTGTAAACTTAGGTCCAAATTGGGAAAAAAAAATGCCTGCAGCGGAAGCTCAACCTACTAAAACGAACAAAGAAAATGCAAAATCCCATCCCAAAAATAACAACCAATCTCAAAAGTACAGTAAGCTCAACCACCAAAAACTTCCACTAAAACCCAGATTCGCTTGAGGGGAACAAACCAGATTCGCAGACTGTTAAACATAAAATAGCAGTTTTACCACTTGACTTGATCATTCATTTATTCTTTTACCCTGCTGTAGGGAAAAGGCGGTATGTAATTTATGAAACCCATGACTGGAGGACAAGGTCCTTCATGTCTTATATATAACTATATAAAATACTATGAATTAGGAGGTAATTACTAAATTGCCTGACAACCATATAATATGCCCCACAAAATATAAAACCCTTTAAAGAACACCTAAGAATTAAGAGCTTAGGTTAACATGTATTAAAATCTAATTAACTCCCAAGTTTCAAAAGTAGATGCATTTGTTATATTGAACTAGATTTCAACCCAACGTATTTGATGGGTCTGTCCTTCTACCCATGCTTTTGAGTCCGGCAGAGCATGCTAGTGATTGAAAGTAGGAATCCCTTATTAGAGCTGAGGCTCCTAACATAACAGAATAAAGGTTTGTAAGTAACGCAACCCTTTTACAGTTTCTTCAACCTAATCCACAAAGACATAGCACAAGCACCATCACTCACATTAACAACCTTATGGGTTGACTTCAACCAGTCCTAGACGCAGCATTAAAATCCTCACTATCATACTTCATTGCCCATAAAAGCTTTGCTCATGCAGTTTACTTAGTGAAAAGCGATGCTTTTTCAATGGCAGAAAAAAGAAGATATCAATGCTTGTCAGGAAATCCGAAAAAGTCTATTTTCCCCACCTTTGGAACTCCAACATCTACTTGAAATTTCCAAAGCTTCCTCTTGCTATTAAATCATTTTATGCCTCTAATGATTAAGAAGGCCTATATTTAAGTCATCCACATTAAAAGGAAGATGTGTTGCCCCTTAAGTTCTCAATTTGAAACTAAATTTTCAGTTGAAAAAAAATAACTGATAGATTGGTGCAAGGTCGAAAATTTTCATGTGAATCCCATGAGGAGCTTAGTTCATCTGCAGATTATGACCAGCATATTCAAGATCATAGAAGCCCGTTCAAAGTTCACACATGCAGGTTGAACCAGTGATAAGTGTTAGTTTTACATGCTTTTTGGTGTCAAATTGATGTATATTTTGTGTATTATCTAACACGTTTTATGGTTTTATTTGTTACTTCCTCACGTTTATGATTTCATGGCTTGTATGTTCATTTTGGAGCAATTCGGACTTTACTTGGATGATTTTCGCATGGATTAAACTTTGGAGCAAGAATTGGGGTTGGAATTTGAAGATAGCCAAAATCAAAATGAGTCCTGTCCAGATCTTGGCCAAGTCCTGTCCAGGACTTGGGCTGTTGAGGAACGCAGAAATACAGGACAAGACCTAGGCAGGAGTCACACAAGTCCTGTCCAGGAGTTGTTGCGGGAAATTTCCAAGCGAAATTGGTTTCTTTTAATTAAAACAAGGGAAAAGATGGGCCGATTTGGGGGACATATAAATAGGTTATCTGAGAGTTATTCAGCAGTTTTTACATCTCTAAAATACTAGAAACACTATTTTGCTACTTTGGAGGAAGATTTCAGAGATTAAGCAGGATTTGGAGATCAAACTCTTTTCAGTCTAATATTTCTTCTTCCTTTGATATTTGTATTATGGATTCCATATTCAATTATAATTCTTTTATGGTTTTGTTTTTGAATATGTGTAACTAAAAACCCAATTAGGGTTAGGGATGTAGCCTTTACAATTGTTTAATTATTGGGCATGATTTATTATTTTGATGGTTGAATTTATTCTCTTTGATCTAATTGTTGAATCTATGCCTGATCACCATAGGTTTAATCTTAGGGATTTAGTCAAGAACTGAGAGGTGAAGCTAGATCTGAGCACTAGGAGAATGAACGTGTTAAATCTAGAGATAGAGATATTCTAGGTTGATACGATAACATTAGAATTATTGGAACTTAATGAGTTTAATTGGGTTAAATTGCGCATGCAAGAGGTGGTAATTTACTTGGTTAAATATATCTGTGTAGCCTGAGAGGGAGCATAGTGCCATTAGAATAATTGTTATTTCAACTTGTAGGATAATCATGTTTAGTAATTAGACCTTTGTTAGGTGAAATCCCGAATCCCTAATAGTTGCTTAATTGGTAATTTCTGGTATTAATTAGATTCTCTACTTTAGCTCATTTAGATTAAATCCACTCATAATTTCTTGTTTCAATTTGTTGGTTCTCTAGAATTGAACACTTAGCAATTAATTAAATTAGTCTCTGTGGGACGATATTCTGGAATACTCTGGTTTAAGTATTCTACAGTGATTTGTACGCCTGCAAATTATTGTAATCAACCAGACTTAAATTAATCAAGTTTGTAGCCAAAAATTTTAAATGTAAACTGTTGAATATGAAATTAAATTATTTAAAAATCCATGAATTAGTGAGTGGTCATATCATACAAAAGCAGCTTGTGTTACAAGGGAAAGAGGAAATTCAAACCTTGGCTTCTTCCATTTCACTGCTGGCATTCTCAAGTCCGTCCAACATAGAGGAGTCCTTGCTAACAAGGGAGACCTTGAAAAGGCAACAAATTCATTTATGTACATTTAATGTCAAAACACAGAATGCACTTGTTAGGGAAACATTACAAACCAGGATTGGTGTCAACTGCCCTTCAAGGTCAAGCAGGCCTTTGGCAAAAGCAGCTGCAGACATCTGTCAAAATGATTTAAATTACAAACCTATTAATGATGCCAATAACCAATGACCATAAGTGTATAGAACCAGAGGTCAAACAATTTGAAGCACAAAGGAAAGTTTAATATTGGAGAATAATAAGAAGACAAAATGATATACACTCCTTTATTCATCATTTTAGGTGTACCTGCACACGGCCCTCGTCAGAACTGTAAATTTTCAGATCATGACGGTATGTACTATGAAGGCGAAGCAGGCCAGTACCTTCACCTGTAATTTTATAAAACTAATAAGAAAAAGCAGCATACTTCTGAATTCATCAGTGTTACCAGACACAAATAACATAAATGTCAAGAGAGGTCAAGATAAATTGAAGTGAATGTAATCAATTTCATTAAAGTTGGACTTTTAAATACCTTATATAAGCAAATACTACCTATCTATAATGAGCACAGTCCAGCCAAACAGGCTGCAGAAAATTATCAACAGTCAAAGATTAAAAAAAAAAATGAAAAAAAGTACTGTTCCGACCTGGATACATATTATTTCGGAAATATCTACCCAGTTCTTCTGCCTGCATCAAAATGAGAAACAAAATTATCATACACAAAAAAAGAAGAAAAACAAGGGAAACAGAACAGATTAATTTTGAGTATGGTAGAACAAATGAAAGGAAGTAACAGATATTTGATATAAAATTTTATCCTGCTGCCCAAACATATTTCTATGCTTCCAATCTTAGATGTCTTAAAATGAATATCCCTTTTAAGAGATACTCGAATTAGTGAGCTGGAAAAAATGCATTACTGGTTCACAGTTGTTACCTGCTTCCTTCCAGCATGTGTTAGAACACCCCCATATTTAAGAACCATCAGTGCTTCAACAGGCCATTCTTCTTCACCTTCACCATTACCTTTTGGAACTTTAACCCACTTAAGAGGCTTTAGTTGCACCTTTCTATAAATACCAGAAAAGTGTCCCCCCTGGAAACCAAATCATTACTAGTGTCACGACCAGCCCCCATACATATATATATAAAGACAGACAGACAGAGAGATAGATAGATAGATATAGACACACTCCTAGAAATGATGCATTTATGATAATGGAGGATTGAGTAAAGTAACTAGAGCAAAAAAATTGAATATACCAAAGTTGGTACACTAAAAAGAAAGTAATTTCAAGATGATATAGACAACCTCCTCAAGTACTGCTTTAACTTGGCGAAGCTTTTCAGCATGCTCAAGATCTTCTGCTTCACTATCACTTCCACGACCTGGTCTGTATCATACAAATAACCATGTACATCATTAAATAATTATATTCAAAAGTTCCAACTAATTATATGCTTTTCTAAACCAAAAAATAAATAGCATATGCTGAAAATGCTTTAGTTAGTAGATACCAGTCCCTTCGCATCCCAACTCCACCCCCCCCTTGAAAATTAGTAAAAGAAGAAAGCCTCGTGAATTATTGCTAAGATAACAGATGGCAGCTAATTTATCTCCCTTTGTTTGTTTGTCCCTAAAACCTGTGTCCCCTTTAAACCAACAAACATGCAAAGATTACCTTCTTTCATCCAAATCAAAAATAAAACCACAGGTTCATGCCCACAATATAGCCAGATATTTCCTCATCTGAAGCAAAAGATATTCCTACCCAACTAAATTTGTTGCAACTCACACTTCTCCCTGATGATAAAACATCATTACAAACATTTCATTTCAGTCTAATGTATTGAGTTGCAGGGTGGGGATATTTCAAAGCACTTTGGCTAGCATTATTCATGAAATATGAAAAGCTACCTGGAACGAGGCACAAGCATTCTTGTAGCATCCAACAAATCTTGCAATTGAACAGCACTTTTAAGTTTTGTCTGAAAAAGTGATAAAAACAAACTCACACAGCAGAAACTATTTGTAGAATACAAATGTGATAATTAATAAGAAGTGAAAAAACACCTCAGCTCTGGGTCGTCCACCATTGTACTTTAGCATCAAGTTTAGCAGCTTTTCTTCAGTAACTTTCAATTTCACCTTCTGCTTGGGAGTTCTGTCCCCACTGATTATAGAGGTATAGAAATGAGAACTAAGAAGGAAAAGGTGAGCATTTCACAAACTGAGGAAAAACAGCAAGGAAAATGTAGTAGCTTACTGGCGAATAACCACTATAACACAGCGTAGCTCCTCAGACTGCCCAAATGTGCCAATGATTCCACTTCCTTGACGAGTAAGTCCCTCGGAAGGCTGCACTGGTTCATTTACTTTCCATGGTAAAGTTGGTGGTATTGCTGAAGAAAGGTGAGGTGCTTTTGCCTCCAAAAACATCTTCCTCATAACACAAGCAGCATCATCATAATACCTATATTGCAAAAGCAAAACTTCTCATAAAAAATAAAAAGGAGAGAACGTGAATAAAAGGAAATGATCATCTCAATACAAACAACCAGCCTGCCAGTAAAAATTAACTAAGACAATGTAAAAAAAAAATGAGCATTTAAGCTTTCAATAAACTTCTTACACCAGATGGAAGATATAGAGAGAGACAAAACTTAAAGAAAAAAAATTACACTTTTTACCTTCCAATGAATGCTTTCATCAAAACCCACAGTTGACTTACTGCTTTACCATTTCACAACTCGGCTATTTCACTTTAGATAGACAATCAATTCTACCTCAACTTAATTAATAGCAAAACTCTTTTAATATTCAAGAAATCGGTAAGCATGTTAAAGTATCAATCAGTTTGATTGATTATTAAAAATATTAGCTGAATTCCTTTGGAGGCACAAGAAAGAGCACAAAGGGAACAGACAAGAGAAGAAAAAGACACAACAGCAATATTGACCACCTAAAACATAATCATACGAGGGGACCATGCACAATGAGATTTTTTCCTCTCGCTCCTATTTCTGTACAAGATACATAACGTAAGGATAATTAAATTTAGTATATCAAGAGGCCAAAGAGTTTAAAAAAAAATCTGCAGTCTCAATAATGCATTCAACGCAATATGTATCATATTGAAATGGAAAATATCCTTATGACCAACAGCATGAGAGTAATCACATCACAAGACTAAAGAGAATCTGATTAGCATTACTTGTGAGAGTTTTTTACAAAACTCCATCCATTCACATCACAAACATATGAACGCCCCTCAGAACGCAAAAGATCAAACCCACAAACCTGCAAGTAACAGAACTGGTTGTTAATGTGCATGTAAGCCATTAAAAACAGAGAATGAAAGCTTGATATAGATTAAGCATTTCTGTCAACATTCAGCAACGCAGATAATTCTTAATAAACCCTATCTCTCCATGTTTATTAAGAAAAGGTGATGACAAGTGCAGTTATTACTGTAAAATCATCTAGAAAACCTCCAAGTTTGCAAATATTTTTCCTACAACTGCATCCGACCATTTTTTCATGCACCCGATTTATATTAACTTCCGTAAAATCCTTGATTTCCATACATAATACCTACTTGCGAAAATGAGATTACATATGAAGAACAAGAAAACTAAGAGCTATTATATAATTGAGCAATAAGTGTAAAATAATATCCCAAGAAGCTAAGTGACCTTGTCATCAAACTTTTTCCAAAAGACTGCTTGCAACTAGAAAAAGAATTATTTTGAGCACATTCTTATAGAAAAATTCATGTGACAACGAAACAGAATCATGAGACAATCTGAAGACAAAATGGCAAAAAGGAATGAACAATGAAATAAATCTAGTTTCTTTCAGTAGATATAGCAGAAAATGCATGGTCATAACTGTCATACACTAAGGCATCTGTTGCAAAGGAGATTCATTTGACATACCGCTTGCCTAAAAGCAATGCAAACTTCCCTTGCCATTTGCTTCTCATTAGGTGTGAGCAACACAGGATACCTGACCTGTCATAATATGTTACAAAGATATGTTTCAAACATCACTTATTCCTCCCTCAATGTGTAATAAGCAAGGAATCAGTTACTACATAAGTAGCTGATTATGTACTACAGTATTAGAACCATATGTTCTATACATAGATTATAATTAATCAACCTTCCAATAACTTCACTTGAACAACTAATGGTTAGTGATCAGCCACAGATGCAATCAAATAATTTGAACCATACAATACATTATAGAGGCTTTTGCATATGAGAGGCTCTACTATCATTTTATATATGAATTTCCACTAAACCATTGATCTAACCATGTACTTAATGGCCTCTCTTCACCTTGCAGTACCATGAAGGTAAATGATTTCAGCGCACACATGGCAAAAACATCTCAAGCAATATATGCATCATAGAGCATGACTTACTTTATTGTTACTTTCTTTGATAGTTATCTTATTTACTCGGCGAGTTTAAAAGCTTTTCACCCAATGACCTGGCTTTATTTTATTTTATTTTTTTGTTCATATAACCCAACCAACACATTTTGCTGATACTTTGTTTAACTAAACAAATTATAATTTCACTTCAACATTAAGAAATAATAAAGTCTCCAGGTTGACTTAAAACTCAATGCAAGTTGTCTGCAGACAAAACATTTTCGGTAAAACACAAAGGGGCAATAGATTGCATCGCAATCAAGCATTGCCAAAGAAAAAGTGACTGACAAAAAAAAAATGCAAGGATCAAGTACTCAAATTTCATGCATATATCAAAGAGGAGTGAAGAACATGCTTTGCATCATATCTTAGTAAATACTTACTTCTTTGCCATCAGTATTTCTCATAACAACACCATCAACGACAGGAGACTTCCTAGCCTCAGCATGTGCATACTCGGGGCCAACTGTATAGACCTATATTCATTTGACAAGATGATAAGTCAAACATGAAGAGGAAGAGAGAGCAGCAGTAGCGGCACATAGGCCTGAACATTTGCTAAAGCTTAAAAGCTAAAAAAAAGCCTCCAGAAACATCCAGCACGTAAATAACAACCCATTTTTTAGTGGAAACATAAAATACCTGCCTCTTCAAAATACAAAAAAATAAACGCCTAATCATGCAGCATTTAATATCAGAACAAAGGGGATTAAAATTTCTATAAACAGACAAGAAGCAAATCCAAGGCAACCCCTGATACTATACTTCACTTTCCTATTAAAACATGGTTACTTAAAAGGGTCCACTATTGAATGCAGAATATGTTGCAACAGAATGAATTCCATACTTACAAAATTATAGAATGATAAATTAACTACAAAATATGAACGCCAAAATGCAGAACCTTGACATCTGTTCCTCCAGTCGGCATAAATTCCTCATATATGTAAGAACCTTCACGTCTTACTCTTCTAACCTCAGGATGGAACTCACTTGATCTGTTTCCAACCTAAAGAAGAAAAACTATACAACATTAGAACTTACGATTACCAGAAAGAATGTCAAATAAATCAACAGTTCGCACCATAAAAAGGGTCAACCTTTAGCAGCATTCGCAAGCTGCAAAAATTATTAGAAAAATTGAAAATTGCAGCAAAAAGTTCAAGATAGGTATTCACACCTTCCTAAATAATTCTTTCATGCCTCCACCTGCTGAGCTAGGGTAATATATCATTATACTATGATTATCCCCTTCAGAAAAGAACAAATAAAAGTGTTAGCATGCATGCAAACAAGAAAATTGGTTAGCCAATTAAACCAGAACTACTGCTGTTGCTATTTATGAAGTACCAGAGAACGAAAATCCTTCCCAAGACGCATTAAGTAACTTTCAATAATGAAATTCAATTGCATGCACATCAATGCAAATAGATATTAAAAACCAGAAACAGAAGATATTAAAAGTGCAAAGATTATTTTACACTTGAACTAGGAAAGTGTAAAAAATTGTAGATGAAAATTCTTGAATTTGCATAAGCTGAGAGATTTTTATTGAACTCCTGCCGATACCATGACCTCATACGGAGACAATTCTATATTTATACATTTTTAGAAAAGGACAAGAAAAAGAAGCATGCACAAACATCCACCAATCAAGTCACTGTAAGTAGATCATTATATTCACGCTCCAAAAAGAGACAAGGCAGAATACCATAATGAGGCTGTCCACAAAACCATTCTATACCTACATTTCACAACAATAACTTCATTGATCCTAAATTCATACGTACACATGCAGAAAGAAAATAACTTCAATTCTTGTGAAGAGAATAAATAGATTGATGAGCATTTAATAAAATGTTCACTAATTGATCTTCTCAATACCAAAAAGAAAAGCCTTTTACATACATTTACATGGTAAGTTCAAAGTTCATCGAAACAAGGACAATGAAATAAAGGGCCCTATTGAATTCATTATTTGATTAATGGTGTGAGGCAAAACAGATGCAACAAGACAAAGGCAAAATATAAGAACCAAACTAACCATCAACTGGTTTCTCCACAAAGGGCTTCCAAAAACGATTCCCATGGACCTCAATGTAATCTTCTTCCTCGATAAAAAAATCCAACTCTTGGTAAGGTTCTTCTCTATTTACGAGGGCATATCTTGGAACAGGAATTCCATACATTTCAAGCCGCTTGAATCCCAAAATAAATATATTAGTCTTAGTCAATCAGTTGCTGTATGAACATTATAGAGTTCAACCATTTATATTATTAAGTTCTCAGCTTAGCTCAAAAGATTTTTTCCACAAAACAAACAGAGGCTTTGGCCTGTTACAGTACTATAAATTATTAATGAGATTGAACCCGCAATTAAAGCCATCTCTCTGAACATCACAATGGAAACAGGTCACATGTAACAAATATGAGCTAAAAAACAACTGCCACAAGGCCCCTATGTGAGGTAGAAAGTGGTCAAGGTTTTTAACTTGATAATAGATCCAAAACCTTAACACTAAAATGGAAGTTTAGGATGTATACCTCATATACCTTCCTTCGATCATGAAGAAGGTGTTGTGGTTCCAACTCATTCACGAGGAATGGTCTGAATCAAAGAAAGAAAAGTTGTAAAGCTGAAATAATCTGGTTGCCAGGTTCAAAAGAGAAGGATACTGTTATTCAATAATTCAATGAACTAGAATGACCAAGATTAATTTATCAATTAATAGGAAATATATGCATGGAAAAAAAACAGAAAAAAAAAAGGGCAAAGAAACTGAAATAGATTAACTTTCTACAGCAAACTAAGAATGATCTGAGGATCGGATAAATGCCAAATCCATTACAAGAGTCTACCACACATCACATACCTCTTAAAATTTCAATTAAGAAAAAGGAGGGTAAAAAAAGGGAAGAAGAAGAAGAAGAAGAAAAGAGACTTGCTTTCGTACACCATAGGACAGCATACTTATCCTCAAAAGATTGATATGCTGAAATAAATATATTTGAGATGGAATAATCCAATGAAAATACCACTTAGAAGGATTATTTTGACGTGTGGTCACGTACAATGCATGAGGGTAAAGTTAGTGCATTCCAGAGCTCTAAAAAAAGACTCAAATATTTAGACTCTAGGACTGTGGCACTTGCTAAAAGAAAGCAGCACGGAGATGCTTCCTATTGCAGTATGCATGGTCCAAATTTTAGACGTTTCCAACCTAAACCGGAGCGAAATTAATTGACATCACCTTGTACATGAATATCTTCAACTTTTTAAAAGCTATATCCACAGCTCTAGAGCATTGACTAATACTCCATCTCCTCAAGAGTCCTAAACATCATTCCAGCTGTAGAGACCTAAATACTTCTCAGATTGCTGGATTCATTTCACAATCTTCAGTATGTTGATGCTTGATAATTTAGACCAAAGTTTCAATTAGAATTAGATCAAATAATTATTTTTCCAATTTTCATTATATAAATTGTCATTTACAATCTATATTAAATTCAAGCGAAAATACCGGAGATTCGACATAATGTACAATTTGTAAATCCTTCCCTAACTTTTAAGATATAATTTGGCCAACAATAAGCACATAACTTGTTGACAAGATAGACTTAATTTGACAGCTAAAATGCCATAAATGTTCCCCCTGAACATTTGTTCCAAATGGTAAATATAGGTGTCAAAAGTTATCAAAATTATTTTAAATTTTACTTGTTAAAATGGTGCTGAAAATAGTTGCCTTGTTAAAATGTAAAATCAACATATTCAAATCTAAAACTAGGCAAATTTACTCGCAACTCAAAAGGAAACAAATTTCTTATTTTGAACATGCAGATAAAGAATACATGCTACATTCATAACAATTAGACTATATATATAACTAATTAAGAACTTACTTCCTTAAAGCAGCATATGCTTCAGCCTTCTCAAGGGGATATCCAGAGGAATAAAATGCAATTAAACAATCACAGATTGGCCAGCTGAAACAAGCAAAATCATAACAAATTAGACAATTTAAGTACCAAGAAATTTCTCAATCCAATAAAGGGAGAGAAACAACAAGAATCTCGACACTCATTAGAGAAATTGTGCACCATAAGACTGTGTATCAAGTGATACATCCACCTATAATATGCATAAAAAAATCCTTCTTGTCACATCCTCTGACTTAATTCCCTTCCATAAATCATAAAATTCTTTAAAAGAGAGGGAGGGGGCAGGGAGAAAGGTAATATACCAGCCTAGCAAGAATTGATCTCAACTCGCATATTTCGCTAACTCTTAACTCTACTTTTACAAGAAAAGAAAAAAACAAAACATCTCATCAAAACAAAAACTGAAAACTGCTAAAAGAAAGCCTTCAGACTTTCCACATTATGCAACAAGTCTTTATTAGTCTTCCACAGGATACCTAAAATCCGTAGATCACAGCCACGCGTCCTTCTAAGTTTTGTTTCTTTATCATCAATAGCATCCAAACAGTGTTCAATGCATACAATTTTCAAAAATAAAAAAAATGAAAAAGACATCAATAATACAAATATTAACGAACACTATCAACAATACCAATTGGGGAATCAGAGATATTGTGTTTCAACTAATTAACCACAATGTACCTCTCTATGGGTTCTTCGAGAATAACCTTATCACCAAAATGTATGATCTACAAAAAAAAAAAAACACAAATGCAAGCAATCCATAAGAATGAAACAACATAACTTAGAGTACGCTCTCTCTTGCTGACATAAATACAAGCTCTGGCGTAGCCTTCACAACACAAACAGAATTTCCATGAAGAACATGTCATTAGTATAAAACCAGATTATCACAAAGTAAATACTGCATGGATCAGCATTATTATTTCTCTTCAGATAAGAGATATTTCATCAAATTAAACTTAGAAAGAAAAAAAAGTTAATAACTCCGATTCACTTAAATATGATATGAGACTAAATAGTATTATCTGATCTCACCTCAAACTCGCCAAAAGCCTTAAGCCTGTCGAGAATTTGTCCCATTGGAGCTGAAAAAACCTGAAAATTAAAAACAAAAACTCATATAGACTTAAATTCAAGCACAAAAACAGCACCACAAGAAATACTACATCACATTACCATATAAATCGCGCATTGCTCTAAATGCTTTGTCATATGAAAAATAATTTTTATATATTTAGTAGAAAACTTGAGCAAACAAAAGAGAAAAAAAAACCTCGCTTCCGCATTTCACCTTCTTTTCCATGACGCAAACTCCAACTGTTATCTTCTTATATTCTCTTCCTTCTTCTCCTCCTCCTCTTCCCATCTCTTCTCTTCCTTTCTAACTCTAAGAAAAAGAAACAAAAAACCACCAACCTCAACGAACGAAAACAAACAAAAAATTCGATGGAACGGAACTCTTTAGCTTCCAATCACCGCCACAACGCCAAACGGAGCTGGAACCGTTTCGTTTTCCAGATACGTGTTTCTTTTAGACGAAAACACCTAGACGAAAACGTATGCGAGATCCTGAGGAAGTAAGAGAACAACTAAAATCGGAAAAATGAAAAACAGTAAAAAGCATAGAACGCGAAGAAGGAAGAAAGCAGGGCGGTGAGTAAGTCACGAGAAAATATAGAGATGAAAAGGAAATGGAACGTTTTAAGAGCCAAACAGAAAATGAAAAGCAGATCTTTTTTATTTTTATTTTTATTTTTTATTAATTAGGTCGGTTGTTTGGAGATAAGAGATTTGGGATTCTGGAATATGCAAGTGGATTGATTTTGTTTTTGCTTTATGAAGGGTGACGTATAAAGTTTAAGGTTTTATAATGCTTTCCTTCTGGTGAAAAGGTTTTATAATGTTTTAGTTCTAATGGAGGATCTAGTTTTGGAACTTTTTGGATTTTTTTTTTTTAAATGACAATTTGCTGCTGTGTGTGTCATTTTCCAAAACTATATGTAGTACAAATTTATTTGACCATAAACATTAGTATATTAATTAATTAATTAATTAATAATTAAAAATAATAAAATCAAAGAGATGGTGTGAATTTAAAATAAAAAAGTGGGTTAGTTAGGAATTTCTATGGATGAGTTTGAGACTCATGCTCGTCGAGCATCAAACTCTAAAATACTGTAAAATCGTTATCCATTTGATAACCTGTTCGGACTATAATATTCATATAAAAATTCTTTTTTTCGTAATATATATATGATCGAACACTGTAAGATCAATTGATAAAAAGACCTAATGTTTATGGGTAAATATTTAAATTATTTGGTATTCTTACAATACTAAAGATAGATTGCTTCATTGAATTATTTCTATCGATAAAGTTGATTGTGTGCTTTTATGCTTTATGTTCTGAATCTAGGGATTGCCTCTTCTTTATTTGTTATTATTATTCTAGATTACTATGGAAATGTATTTTGGGGACTTGTAGACTATCAAGATTCAATACCAGTTAAGAATTGACAAGGTGAATTGCATTCGGCTGTTATATACATATAAAGTGTAATTCCTTACTTTCTCTAATTTTGAAGTTGACATGGATAGCTCATTGTTATTTCATTTGGAGGGAGAGGAATGCCAGAACTTTTCAACAATATGTAAACTGTGGATCAAAATTTCATGTTGTCTCTGATGTTATCAGATTTAGACTTAATGGTTTTAGAAATACAGTTAAGGATTTTGTAAACTTGTTTAGTTGGGGTTTAAACTTGAACTAGTAGTTGCTTTACAACTTTATTCTTTATACTTGATTGATTAATGGCAGTTCTTGTTTTTGCCATTGGATGAATACATACATATTTATCCCAAAAAAAATCTAAATTAGGATTAAAAGTTTGAAGAAGTATTCAGTTTGGGACTAATTCCTTAAATTGAATTAGGGATGTCAACGATGCGGGCAATGTGCGGGGTGCATTCCCCGTCCCCGATCCCGACTTCACAACCCCGTCCCCGTCCCCGTCCCCGGCAGGGATTGAAACAGGTTCCCCATCCCCTACCTCGCGGGGATTTGACGGGGACAGGGAATCCCCGTTCCCCGAATTTGGTAAAATTATTATATCTTTGAAAATATTTTTTATCTTATTAAATGAAAAATTTTATAAAAATTTAAATAAATACAATATTAATATCACTAATAATAATAACAATAATTAATTTACCTTTTTTAGTCCAATTAGTTTTAATACCTGATTTTCATTATAAGTGTATAGTATTAATAAATACAACATTATAAATAAACATAATAATACATATTAATAATATAAAGTCATAAACATAATATATATATATATATATGTGTGTTAAGTTTTAGGGCAATATATATGCCTATATATCTCTAGGAAATCTAACTTATACATATATATTATATGTAAATGATTAAAAATATATATATCGGGTACGGGGCGTGGCGGGGAGGGCATTCCCCATCCCCGTCCCCGACCCCGACGGGGAATGAATTTCATTCCCCTTCTCCATCCTCGTTCCCCAAATTAACTCCCCATCCCTTTCCCCGTCGGGTCGGGGAATCGGATTCCCCACCGGGCGCAGGGGGAATGACTTCCCTAAATTGAATCTAATTAGAACTAAAAGTTTTGATCATCA
Source organism: Corchorus olitorius (assembly GCA_001974825.2). Lineage (NCBI taxonomy): Eukaryota > Viridiplantae > Streptophyta > Magnoliopsida > Malvales > Malvaceae > Corchorus > Corchorus olitorius. The sequence continues at coordinate 37,271 of AWUE01018943.1, forward strand.
ACCAAATTATGTCCTTTTCTAACAGGACATGCGCGTGTAATGCAGGCGACATGCGCGTGTAATGCAGGCGCCGTTAAGTACTACGTTGTTCCTTTGATGTTGTAACGGTGAGTGCATGACACGTAAGAGGTCCCGTGAGAAAATCTTAATTTGGTTGACGATCAAATTAAATTTGATTTAATTTGATTTAATCTAAAGAATTAGACTTAAATTGAGCACTTTCCTAAACTCTTAGTCCCGATTTGAATATTTATCTTAATGTTTATTCTATGAACTCTTGCATTTCATTTGAAGTTTAGGTTTTTTAGCCTATGACACATGAACATATATTTTTTATTGTTTTTAATAATTAATAAATACTATGAAAGCTAATATATAAAATTCTTTTGGGTGAATTACATAGATGGTAACCTAACTTTTAACAACTTTCTGTTTCGGTCATCCGACTATAAAAAGTAACGTTTTGGTCACTTATATTTGTAAAATTAAATGTTTTGGTCACGTAATCACTATTATGATAATGTGAATAAGCCACATGACATACGCAATGACATGCCACAAAAGCAAATTAAGGGTTTAGTGACTAGAATAATCAATTTTAGCACCTGAGTTGTTAGCTCAACTGGTAGGTGCACTATGCCCTGAACTGTGAGGTCTTGGGTTCAAATCTCACGGAATGTGAGTTTGGTTTGTTTGTTTGTTTGGTAGTAGCTAGTTTGTCTAAGGTGGTTTCTAAGTTTGGGTTGATTTCTCATTGGATGTTTGGACATATATAGATTTATTATGATTGTATTGAGATTTCACTTGTACCCCTTTCAAAAAAAAAAAAATCAATTTTACCAAATTGTAACTTTCAATAATTAGGATGTGTTTGCCATTTTTGTTTTCTTGTTGCCATTTTCGATTTTTGAAAACAAAACACAACAAAAATGTTTGGCTGATTGTTTTTGTTTTTTAAATTTTGGCAACAATAGCCATGTTTCCGAAATTTGTGGAAGCAGAAATTTGATGTTTTCAAAAATTTTGAAAAACATTTTCACAACACAAAAACACGGGTGAACAATACTCCTTTTGATGAAACTTGCTTTCGAGTCTTAGCTAACACACGGGTAATGATTTTTTTCCTTTTTTCTTCAAAACTATATTTCTCTGTTTTTTGTTTTTAAAACTGTTTATACCACAATTTACATTTTTGGTAAAATGGTAAATGCACATATTGGTACACAATGGATGGCCAAGATTTGATCCTCTAAAGTCCTATGGATGGTTGGATTTAGTCCACCCTAGGCCAAATTCAATAAGGAAAGAGTTGAATTTTGATCTAATTTCCTTAATTATTCCTAAATTACTTATGGAAATTATGGAAATTAGGAAATTAAAGAAATTAAATGTGTTTATACAGCAAGGCCGCCCCATTTAATCCACAAATTGAGTCAGGCCGGCCCATGCTCTTAAAACCGGATTTAAGCCTTCCCGGAATAAACTTTTTACAAGTTTTCAATTAAGGACAATGGGATCAGGGCTTTGAAATTGAGGTTGAAGATGAACGAATTTGGCAACATGTCTTTTATTAAAGTTGTTCCAAATATTATGAAGAACACTTTGTCCAAATTTCAGCTCATTCCGAGCCCGGAAGAAAACTTGCATTTTGTGCAATTAAGGACAGAATTCAATCCGAGACATTTTTTGCATGGCAATTTCACCATTGGCATGAAAGCTTGGTTTTCATGCAATATTGATGCTATTTGGAGGAATTTAGCCATGTTTGACCATTTTCGTAACTTTTCATTTTTATTCAATTAAGGACAATATGGCTAAATTAGCTCGGTTTAAGCCATTGCCTTAATCGATTTTTCACGATTTTGTCATATGATCTTAGTGATATAATATTTAGTCTAATCCCATGTCCAATTGATCAAGTTTAAAGTTTCGTGGCATTTGGAGTCCGTTTCAGCACCATTTGGCCTCTCCGCACTTGGTTTTCCACCCCTGCTTGCTGCACCGAGACTTTTGGAGCCAATTAAATGCAAATTTCAGAAATTAAATGTGATAATTATCAAATGGAAGAGTCAAAAACGTGGTGGACTTTCTCATGGCTGATTTGGTGGAATTTTCCTTAATTAAAGGGATTTACATCAGGAATTAAATACAGAAGATAATACAGAATAAAGAGGGAGTTAATCTGGACCGTCGGATTGCAACTAACCCTAGGAGGCCGGCCCCTATATAAAGAGAGCAGCCTCCAACGAAAAGACTCCAGCAGCCTCTCCAAAAAACCTCTCCTCAGAGTAATCAACAAACAACCAAGCCCAGTGCTTCTTTTATCATTTTTCAACAAGGCTCAAAACTTTCATCTCTATTTTTCAATCTTGTTCATCAAGTTCTACACTTGATTCTCCTTTTATTATTTTTAATCTTGTTCTTACAAGACATCTCTTGTAATTTATGTTATTTTTTCCTTTTGAATCAAGAAAATATCCTTTTTACAGCAATCAATGATTTAAACACGTTTGTGTGACTTTGATTCAGGATCTGCATCTCGTTTGATTTATTTTATGTTTGCTGCACTCCAAGCAATCCTTTACTTTTTACTGCACTTTTTCTCAATTTTTACTACAAAATTGAACCTTTATTTTTCTCGCAACTTTTTCTCAATTTTTAAGACAAAATTGATCTTTTAATTTTCATTGCACTTTTTATCAATTTTTTTGACAAAATTGATTGGCACGCTCGGTACCCTTTCACCAAGATCTCCAAAGAGATTTTTTGGCGCGAACAAAAACGTGCAACAACTTTTGTATCCAAACATGTTTTCTGTTTTTGGAAAACTGAAAACGAAACAAAAACGAAACGAAAACAAAAAAACAAAAAAACGGAAACGATGCCAAACGACCCTTAGTGACCAGAATAAAAACTCAACTAAAATTAAGTGACTAAATTTGTAATTTACGCAATTCTTTTTTACTTACTACTGTTATTTTGAAAGGGGGACTTGAATAATGTTTTTTAAGGAAAAATAATGTAAATTTCATTTATATAAATGAAATTACAAAATAAGTACTAGAAATTACAATAGATTGAATCAAGTATACATCCTTCACGTTTAGATCTTGATCTTACTTCGCGACCCAAGACATATTGATGATTTAGAGTTTTTCATAAGTCTTTAACACCTCCTCGCTTTCGTTTTCGTTAATTGACCGTATTTATGCACAAATCAAATGTTTGGCCAACCTAGGGAGTTTTAACTCTTTAAGTAACAATCAAATTTCTTCATTCTTTTAAAGTAAAAAATATTGATACCGTATTTTCCAATCAAATGAAAACTTTGTAAGACACTCCAAAATCCAAGCCAACTCATTTAGGTACTAATATTTTTTTACATTTTTTTCTAAAAGGAAGATAGGGAAAGAGTTTAACTTAAGAGAATGAAAATTGGATCTTGAAATTTCTTTTGGATTAAAGGAAAATTCTTAGAATTTTTGTATACATTAAGGATTAACAACCAAACAATCATGAAATAAGTTATCATCAACCCAAGTACGTCAAGGGTATCAACTAGTTTATTTCATATAAAAGTAAAGTGTTGCTCCTTATAAACATACTCATAAGTCATAACATATATAACTCTCCTCCCAACTTCCTTTTGGATGGGCACAACTGATAGGAAGCATCCAGCATGAATCAGGAGGACTATAAGAAATTTGGATTTGATGCGAGTCTAAGAAGGCATATCTCGAAGGAAAAAGCTCCTTTGGAGATGTATATTGTGCAGGGTTTAGATTATTATCAATAAGATTATGTTAATTATCGCAAAACAATTCTTATTTTATCTCTTGCTCTGTCGAGTCTCTCCCTCCTAAGTCTCTTATGAGGGCTTTGATATTGTTTTGTAAGAGTCTTTTTCCTAGATTTCCTGGTGATTTCTTGGGGATTTTTTTGTTTTTGTGTTGATTTAATTCTCTTGTTGAATTTCAAATGTCGATTAGGTATTGGCTTTTTGCCGATAAGATCATTTTTGTTTCGCTTCCTGACTTCTTTTTTCCTTTCTCTTTGCTTCTGCTTTCTTCTAGTATTTTCTCTTCTAAGTTGTTTTCTTGGTTAATTATGGCTGAAACAATTACCAATTTGTGTGGTAAATTGTCTTTAATGGATGATGAGGCAACTAAGGTTGTGATCGATAAGGATTGGATTGAGGGTGGAGTAGAGAATGAATGGTTATGTCTGATAGGGAAGGCTTATTCTCCAAAGTCACTTAATTTGAATGGTATGCGAACTGCGTTTTGCAATGCCTGGAATCTGTCCAAGAATCCAGTGGTTCGTGAGATGGTGTTTGTGTTCCAAATTGAGGACGAGCTAGAGAGAGACATAGTGTTGGTCTCGCAGCCGTGGTCCTTCAGCAAGGATCTTATAGTCTTGAAGGAATATGATAGGCTTCGGGTTGACAATCTGAATTTGCGAAGAGCCAAGTTTAATGGTGATGAAGCGAGTAAGGCAGGATCAATTCGGATTTTGGGAGTTTCTCAGTCTTCTAGTCGGCAACTGGTTTTTTGGGTTGGTGGAAACCATTGTGAGGCAAACCAGATGTCTTTGGCGCAACCGGTGAAGAGAGGCGGAGCTGTTGGTCAATGGTCACGGTGATGGCGGCATCGTGGATCCTCCAATGCGGATTATGAGAGCTTATTTTGCGAAGGCAAGTGCACATGCTCGTGGGAAGCAGCCGTTAGTACACACGTTGTCAACTCCCAAAGAGAAACTATCTTTGACGAGAGTGGAGATGGAGAAAGTGGTTAACGAATATGGTTGGTTTGGCTTAAATGGGAAGCTCAGGAAATCAACAAACGTAAGGCGTTCAAAAAGTAAGGAACCGGTTGTTGCTGAAGTTGGTGTGAATCAAGGTAGTACATCAATGCAAGAAAATTATCAACTCAACATCAGTATTTTGAGAATTTGCATTTTTCTCAAAATCTTAATGGGTCGTTACTTGTTGGGCTTCCTGGTTTTATTAGAAGGGTCTAGTGAGTCTTCTCATGGGCGGACTGAGTCTTTAGGCCGGATTTATTCAATTTTACTCTTGGTATTGGGTTTGGCCTCCAGCTAACATTTAGGATAGTCTAGTTTTTAGGAATGGGGTTTGTTTGTTGGGACAGGGGTTTGTTGGCTCTTAAATTAGCTCGGTATGTTTCAGTGTTGAGGCTAATTATGCAGCGATGTACGGTCTTCCTGTGCGTTTGTAATCTCAATCTCTATTGAGGTTTCTCCATCAATGAATTTTGAATAAAAAAAACTTTGTTCTGGATGTGTAAACTCGGAAAATGATATCTCAAGCTTAATCTGTTTGGTGTGTAACTTAATTATCTATTGACATAAGCGGTTCCAAAAAAAAAAGCTTCAATTTGAAACTTTTGGCTTTTAGTTCAAAAAATAACTGAAAAGTGTTTTTGAAAATCATTTCTAGATTTCCTGTTTGGTATGGCTTAAACTTTTTTCAGTAGATAAACTGTAAAATAAGTTAGGCCAAACATACACTAAATTAGGATTTCCACATCCTCTATCAAGATGCCCTTTTTTGTTTTTGCTTCTTTTTATTTTTTTTTTTTACTAATGCATGTTGAGCTCAGTCGATACTCCTTTAATGAGTAGATAGGATTCCACTAAATTAGGTTTGAGTAATATAAATGGAGAAAATGGGCTTTGGAAGCTTTCTCCCATTTGGGGTTTGACGAGGCTTGACTTCAAATTAGTCAGAATTCAATGTGTTAACTCTTAGATTCGAGTCTTATGAATAGAGAAAATAGCACAGAAGAACTTCCTCTATTAAGGGATAAACGAGACTCAATCCAAATTAGTGAGGATTAAATATAACTATCAGAGATATCAAGAGATTCTTACCAAAATAAAAAAGATGTTTGTTTTTGGCCATATAAAACACATGTAACCCTTTTGTTTGTGTATAAATAATATATGTATGCATATGATTTATAATGTTTTTAAGGGGAGAATCTTATGAATAGAGAAAATAGCACAGAAGAGCTTCCTCTATTCAGGGATAAACGAGACTCGATCCAAATTAGTGAGGATTCAATATAACTATCAAAGATATCAGGAGATTCTTACAAAAATAAAAAAGATGTTTGTTTTTGGCCATATAAAACACATGTAACCCTTTTGTTTGTGTATAAATAATATATGTATGCATATAATTTATAATGTTTTTAAGGGGAGAATCTTATGAATAGAAAAAATAGCACAGAAGAGCTTCCTCTATTCAGGGATAAATGAGATTCAATCCAAATTAGTGAGGATTCAATATAACTATCAGAGATATCAGGAGATTCTTAACAAAATAAAAAAGATGTTTGTTTTTGGCCATATAAAACACATGTAACCCTTTTGTTTGTGTATAAATAATATATGTATGCATATGATTTATAATGTTTTTAAGGGGAGAAAACTATTATTTCATTTTTTTAATAAAAAGGAAGGGCATCAACTAGTAAATATGATGCCATTCAACTTGTGGAGCATCGTATAGACCCAAATCCAGTCAATCTAGTTAATCAATCTCTTTCATCGTCGTTACAAACCATGATTTTTGAAATCGGACCGGTTGATTCGACCAGTTCAACTAAGGACTGGACTTGAATCTAATACCTCGCGGTCCAGAGAGAATGCATCTTACCATTTAGCCAAATGCTCAAGTGCCGAACACCACCCTTTTTATTGGTATAAAAATAATTTATGTATATGATATAATATTTTTTAGGGGAAAAAAACAAGTATTTCATTTTTTTATAAAAGAGAGGGCATCAACCCGTCAATTAGTAATATGATGCCATTCAACTTGTGTCTAGACTGTGGAGCATCTTATAAATCGTATAGATCCAAATCCAATCGATTCAATTGTGTATCAATTGTGTAGTTAATCAATCTCTATAGTCATCATTACAAATCATGGTTTTTGAAATCGGACCGATCGGTTCAATAAGGGATTGGTGGCTTGTCTAGTTCGAAGGAAGTGCCAAACACGGTTTTTTGACTTGGTCAAGAATCTGGCTCATTAGGTTGGGTTGAATCGATTTGAATGTTTGAAAAATATTTGAATATGGGGGATCGAACTCATGACCTATTAGTTTACTACAAAAATATATGTTTTCACTATTGTGACTGTTTGGAGAGGAACCGGGCCTTGCCTGCTGCACCAAGACCCACCGAGTAGCCCATATACATGTCAGACACCAACCCGAACCCAAAAGCCTTGACTATTGGTTTCTTGGGTCCTAGCTTTTGGGTTCGGGTTGGTGTCCAACATGTATATAAGCTACTCTAACAACCCATCTCTTCATGATGTGGGATGTTCCTTCACATGTGAATCCTTAACAATCTCCCCTGCCCCAATCCGTCAAGTCTTAAGACTATTACCGGCCATCCAAAGCTTAACCCGTGGAATGCAAAAGTCCAACACTCCACAATTGCACACCCCTGGATGGTCACACCAGGTTCACCGTGCTTATGGGCCACACCGATCGAGTCTAACCAAGCTTTAATACCACTTGTTGGGAGAGGAACCAGACCCTGATTGGGTTCAAGGCCCATTGAGTAGCCCATATACATGTCAGACACCAACCCGAACCCAAAAGTCTAGACTAATGGTTTCTTGGGTACTTCATGTATATATGACACTCAAACCAGGGGTGTTCAAACGGTCGGTTTCAGTTTCTCGGGTCGATTTTAAAACTTAACCGACATAACCGACGACTAAATATTGAAACCGAAACCGATCGAATGGATATTGGAAATCGACAAAAACCGACCAATATCGGTCTCGGTCGGTTTCGACGGTTTCTCGGTTATGGCAAAGAAGGTTGAACTTTTACTACCTGTTTCAACCTTCGAGAATGTTGAACTCGACCTTTTCTGGGTCGAAACAACACAAAACTGAAAATAAATACAATTTCTGATTTGAATAATAATACTAATATGTGTTTACATATTACCCAAAAATATGTTTTCCAGGAATCAGAAATTCAGAAAAGCCTAAGCTAAGTAAGCCTAATATGATGATATTTAATATTCATGTACAAAAGACTAGAGGCTAACCATTTGATGTATCCTGCTAACAACTAACAAGTTAAGTTAGGCTGCACAAAAGCACTTACAAAATAGGCTTGCAAACATTAAAAATTCAAGCAGGCAACAAAATAGGCAGTAGCAACTAGCAACTAACTAGGAAGCCAACATTGCAACCAAATTGGCAATTTGCAACAAGCCTATTAGACTAAAACCTAAACCATTTGCAGATTTCTTTGCACATCTAGTACTACCACTACACTAATTATATACCACTAAATTTTGTTAAGCAAAAGTCAGCAACAGCAAGTGAACCAACATTCCATCCAAGCCCAGCAAACCAATTTCCTGTCCAGATATGAGATTCCAGCAACATTTAGTAGTAACAAAACTGAAAATGTAAAATGCAAGCATCAATTATGAACAAAAATTGGTTACCTTCAATGCAGTCCACACTGTACAACCTTAAACTCCATTTTCAATTATCAAGTATTGGATCCAAGGATCTCTTGGATGTTTCTAAGCAAGCATTAAAAAGAAATTTAGGTATAAGCAAAGCAATCATGCAATTCAAAAAAGTAAATAATGAAATTACATAATACAATAATACATGCCTAAACCAATCTCATCAAGCTTTATTAGATCTTCTTGATCAACATTTGGATCATATTTTGAAGCTCCACGAATCCAGTCTTGAGCGCAAATCAATGCTTGGACAACTTTTGGATGCATACAACTCCTAAAGACATCTAAAACCCTTCCACCCGTGCTGAATGCGGATTCGGAAGCGACCGTGGAAACTGGGATTGTCAGAATATCCCGTGCAAGAGCAGCTAGGACAGAGAACCTGTGCCTATTAACTTTCCACCATGTCAAGACATCAAATTCATCTCCTTTCTTGACATTTTCAGTCTCCTCCTTTAGGTACTTATCAAGCTCAGATTGGTTTTCTTCCTTGCCAGTCTCCATTTTGTGTTTTGTAAACTGAGAGAGTACATCATCATCATCATCATCATCCAACAACATGTGCACATCAGCAGTAGCTGTTTGATGAGAAGAGGAAGAGGCAGTAGCTTTAACAGCCGGGGCAATCTCCATAGCAGGCGCTATCATTCTTCTATACTCATAAAAGAGTTGATGAGTAACATCATTAACCTTGCTAACCATGGCAGAGACTTCAGGAGCTACGGTGGGGTACATTTTGGTCAAGCACCAATCCACAAACTCAAGCTTTTTCCTCGGATCCAACACACTTGCAACATAAAGAAGCATGTTGACCTTGTCCATTGAACCCCAATAGTTCTCAAACTTCACAACCATTCTAGTTGCCATGTTCCTGATGTCATCATTCTCATCAAGCTGCATTTCCTTCATTCTCACATAAACAGAGCAAATTTCTTGAAGGAATGTGTTTGAAGTCACATAAGAAGCACCTAAAATAATCAGAAAATATGTTAGTTATAAATTTTGCTAAAAGGATAACCGAAATGAAATTAAAAACATTTGAAATTGAAATTACCTGAAACCTTTAAAGTTAACGAGTAGAACTTCTTCAAGAACTGCATTAACAATCGAGCTTTTTCCCAATCTGATTCTGTCGGTGGCCCCCCACAACATGCATCTAATTCAGCTCTGAAATTAGGGTCTGCATCGTCATAGACATCAAATGCCTTCTCATATCTGTGAGCATGTTCTAACATGAGGTAGGTGGAATTCCACCTAGTGGAAACATCACCACACAACCCAAGTGCAGTATCGATCTTCTCTTTTTCAGCCAACTCTTTGAACTTACTAAGCCTTGCATTTGAGTTTCTGATGTACCTAACAGATTCCCTAATCTTCTGAACAGGACCTTGCATTTGCTTTTCCTTTAATCCATCATTAACAACTAAATTCAAGATATGAGCCACACATCTCATGTGTAAGTACTTCCCACCCAAGACACTCATTCTAGAATTTCCAAATTTTTTCTTCAAATAAGCTAAAGTTGTATCATTATTACTAGCATTGTCAATTGTTATAGTCAAAACCTTGTCTTCCAAACCACAATCCTTTAAACATTTTTCAATTGCTTTTCCAATAAAATCACCTTTATGACTGCTAATGGGCTGAAAATTTATTATCTTTTTATGTAAAACCCAATTTTCATCAACAAAATGTGCAGTCAAAGCCATGTAATTGATTCTTTAACATGAACTCCAAGTGTTTGTAGTTACACAAACCCTAACCGAACTAGAAGCAAACAACTTTTTCAGTTTCACTTTCTCATCTTCATACATATTCACACAATCTCTAGTAACAGTAGCCCTTGAAGGAATTTTAAACCTAGGACAGATTTGTAGTATGAATTCTATGAACCATTTCCCTTCAACAAACTTAAAGGGCAACTCATCAAGAATAACCATTCTTGCTAAACTTCTCCTAATAGCATCAGCATTATATTTCCAAGTACCAACACCCCCTGCCCCATCATCCCCACTATTAAATACCAATTCAGATTGTTTAGGGTCAAACTAGAGGTAATACTAGGCATTTTCTTACATTTTTTCAGGTGATTCCTCATGGTACTAGTTCCATTGGTGGAGGGGTCTACAGCATATTCTCTATCGCAATAATTACATCTAGATCTTCTACTACCATCAAGCTTCTCAAATTTAGTGAAATGTTCCCATACTACAGACCAAGACTTAC
>AWUE01018945.1:0-21973 GCA_001974825.2 Corchorus olitorius
TTTTTATCTCATTTAGATTAATTTAATTATGTTTTCTTCAATAAGAAAATCTCTTATTGTCTAAAATATCCTAATCTTAAAAATCACTCCAATCAAATTAAAATCAAAGTATATATTATAAATATAATAAGTATATTAAATAATATTTGATTTTTTTTACAAAATTATTTTATTACGTTTTACTTAGGTAAACTTACTTTGTACAAATTTTGTTCGTGATGCCAAGTAAAGCTTTTACTTTCTTTATTTTCTATATTTGTTTAGAATCACCTTTAAATAAATAATTCAATAGGAGACTTTTTTTTGTTGAATTAAGTTGGTCTCTTTACACCTTTTACAAATTGGTAATAATTTCAAATCAACTTCACTCGACCATACAAAATTATAACGATTAAGATAAATTAAAGTATTATCAAATGCGTTTCAATTAGGACGATTGCATCAGCTCGCTTTGCTTCACTTCATCATAAATCAAATTGAAAATATATAATTTTGAGTTTTGAGAAACTGATTTTTTTTGTCTAAAATCTCAATTAGGATCCTGAACTTTGCCAAAAGTGTCAAATAAATGTCCAAACTATGGAAAAGGTCAAATTGGTGTCTGAACTATCCGATTTCGGCCAAATTAGTCCATAACGTTAATAATATTCGATTTCTTTTTTCAAAATTAATTATTGGTTTCTATTATTATTTTTTTATTTTCGATTATCATGAATTATAATTAATGATAATTATAGTTATTATTATATTTTTTTTGAAAGGTGGGACTTTATATTTTTAACTTTGCTATGAGATGGCACTCTATGCACAAAATTTATGTCTTTATCCTTAACTTTATAATATTAGGCTAATTACTCATATTGGTCCCTAGCATTTGCAAAATTATCAAATAAGGTCTAACATTCTAATTTGGTTAATTAAGTTCCAAACGTTGCAAAATCGGCTCAAATCAGTCCCTAAAGTCCATTTAAGTCCCTTTATGAATTATGAATTACCAATTTTTTCTTTTATTAAAGTTAAACAAAAGTTACCCCAACCAATTAAAATTTAAAACTTAAAGTTTAAAAAAAGTTTAAGGAAATATTTTAGATATTTCCTTTTATATTAAATTACCTATTAACCGTTAAAACTTAGCAGGTTTTGATGATTTGTTTTTTTTTTCCTCCAATTGATATTGTATTTGCAAAAACATTTACTATATTGATATGCCAATTTGCCAATTGCCACAATAAAGTAAATATAAATTTTCATTGGGGCTAAACTTCATGTTAAAATCATATATTAATTATTAACATCCGTAATTGAAAAAAAAAAAGAAATTCATTTGGTGCTAAACTTTATTTTAAACTTCTACCGCAACAAATAAAAAATTTTACACATTGGAAAATAAAATTCATTTAAAATACTACCTAGACACAATTCCAGCCAGATAGCTCCTAACTTAATCCCCTTCTATTGGATTGATGAATATTTTGTATGCATTTACTTGATACTTTTCATGGTAGAAAGTATTGTAATATTTGAAGTTCATAATTTACTATTCGGAATACAAATGGAATATTATTACAACAACAAACAGTTCAAACAATTCTCAAATTAGGGTAATAGGAGAAACAAATACTATTACAAATTAAATACTTAAAATGATTCTCAAATCAATTCAAACAGTTTACCCGAAGTGAGGGGAAACCACCTCTTAAACATGAAAGTTAAAAAAATAATTTTAGATGAGTCCAACTTTTCTGGTAAAAGTTTGGGCATGATAGATAGTTGAACTTACATATGTTATTTTTCAACTAAGTGAGACCGTCTTGGATATGTTCCTTCAAAAACCTTGATTTAAAATATCTAAATTACCCTTTCTAATTTTAAAATTTTAGTATTTCTTTCAAGGGTAAACATGTATTTTTATTTCATCAAAACCTGTTAAGTTATAATGGTTAATAAGTATAATTTACTTCATCTTAAACTTTTATTTAACTTTAACTTTTAAATTTTAATTGGTGGGGAACTTTTATTTAACTTTAATAAATGAAAAAATATTGGTAATTCGTAATTCATAAAGCTTTTACATATTAAAAGAAAAAAATTAAATAAATTTTTTGAAGTTATTTTTTAGGAAAATATTGGAAAGGAGAAATTGGCATTAATTACGTTGATGAGTATTTAATTAATTTAATTAAAAAATTTTAAGTCACTTACTTTTGATTTTCTATATATGGTCTTTGTCTTTCTACCTTTTTGCTTCAATTTAGTCATACGTTTTTACTTCTATTTAGTCAATTAAGAGATGAGTATTCAATTAATTTTAATTAAAAATTTTAAGTCCCTTACTTTTAATTTTCTATATATGGTCCTTGTCTCTCTACTTTTTTACTTCAATTTAGTCATAATTGGTAACATTCATTAGTAATAAAACATTATTAATATAGCTAGATATGTAAAGTACTTGAATATGTTGATAGCATCATGCCTTTTTTATAACCTTTATAGCCTTTTTAAAAATCTTAGATAAAAAAATTGGTGACTAAAAAGTTAAACATTTTTAAATGCTATCAAAATGGTTATAGGATATAAGGTTATTGTAGATAACACTATAACCATTTTGATAGCATTTAAAAATATTTTTGTAACTTTTAAATAAAAATATTGGTAATATTCAATTTTACAAAAAAAAAAGTTACTACTAAGTTTGTGAAAAGCATTATAGTTTATTTTGATAAGAAAATTGATAATTCATCATCTTCTTCTTCTTTTTTGAAAGGCTACTTAATTTACTAAGGATTTAAGGTTGCTGAACTGCTTTTTATATTTTTTAACCTGTATATATAATATTTTTGGTTATTGAGACATTAGATAAAAGAATTAACACCCGTCATTATTAACAAAATGCTTCAAAATTACTAAGGGTATAAGATTACTTAATTTGTTGATAATATCATAACTTTTTTTTTGAAGAAAATATCATAACTTCTTTGATAACTAAAATAGTTTTTTTTTTAATATAATTTTTGATAAGAAAACAATAGCCTCTTTATTGATGAAATGTACATAATTTTATTAAGGATTCATATCATTATTAAATTTGTTGATAGCATCTTAATTTTTTGATAACCTCTACAATTTTTTAATAATCTTATATAAGAAAATTGGTAACTAATGTAAGGTTACAAATTAAATTAGCTAAAGAATGGTATTGAAACTATTGATAAAATTGTATCATTTTGACAATTTGTGTAGCATTTTGTGCAACCTTATATAGTAAGATTGTTAGCTTTCATTGCTATACATTTACTATAATTACTAAAAATGTAAGTTTATGGAATTTGTTATTAGTATTTATTATCTAAATATTCAATTTATTTCACCTATAACTATAAGATTGGTTGGAAAAATGTTGTGTTTTAAATTTTTGTTTTGTAAATGAAGTGGGGAGATTAAGGGGTAAAAATGTCATAACCTTCATTATAGATCAAAGGATACTAATTACATTGGTGTAAGGTTATTGAATTACTAAAGATATATGTAAGTTTATTGAATTTTATTAGTACTATAATTTTTTTTTCAATAAATTTTGATTAGGGAATTGATAATATTTACTTGATGATGAAGAGTACGAACTTTGGTGAACTTACAAAATACTGTCGACAAAAAGATTGAAGTAGAGAAAGATTAAAATGAGAATTTTATTTTTATGGCTATTAAGCATATACTATTCATTATATACTAATATTCATCTGGATTTGGATTTTTTTATTTAATATGATTTATAACAAAATCATGCTATATTACAAATTAATATTCTATTTATTAAATCTATTTATTTATATTATTTTAATTCAATTGTTTTTATGTTTTATCATTAACATACGTGCATTGCACGTGTATTTACTAGTATATATATATATATCAAAACGACTTCGTTTTGATAATCAGTTTTTCGGTCGGTTTCGGTTCTGTCTCTCAGGAACCGCCATCGACCGAATAAATCATTTAAACCGAGGCCTCAACCGTCTAAACTGTCTAATCGAATTAACTGTCTTGATTGATCCATTTTACACCTCGGTTGGTCGGTTTTTTCGGTTTAGACTGACCGGTGAACACCCCTACTTAACTCAAACAACCAATTTCTTTATGATGTGGGATGTTCCCCTCACGTGTGAATCCCTAACAGTGACAAATAATCAGCATATTTAATATTTATGCGATATTAACATCTTAAATACTTAATAAAAATTATAAATCTAGTCGAGCGGTTAGTTAAACGGATCGGATCAGACTAATCAAATCAAGATCGTACTCTTTATCGATTCAATAATCAATCCAGAAAAGATTGTTACAAACAAACAAGAAAACTGGAAAATCAACTACAAACAAATTGACCAAAAGAATGTTTTGTATATTCTTGACCAAAATAATACATATCCTAGTATATATTCTCATCATGAGCACAAGATTTTGAAGGTAGACTTTGACAAAATGATTTTCATTTTTGACTCGAGATTTTTCCTATTAATCAAAGATATAGAGACTCTTAAAAACGTGTAATTAAGATAAATTTACTTATTATGAACGAGATAAAATGACCCCACATGTTTCATACCTAAGTTGGGTGATTGGAATTTGGACCACACCGAAAATGCAAAATTATTTTGATTAAAAAAGGATTCAAAGTGGAAGAAATGTGGGTCGAGAATAAGTCGTGACAAGACTCAAGCTGGTGATGGAGTGGGGACCGTACACGATCTTGGTTGATGACTGAGCCTGACGCCCAAATTGGAGGCTCTGATTCTGATTTAGTTTTTAGTTGGCGGTTTTATTTATTTATTTATTTATTTATTCACATTTCCTCGCCTATTCGCCTTTTCTTCTTTTGTTATTGGATTGTGATTTCTGAAAGCAAGTTTCAACCGAAAAATATAATTTTGGATATATTCTTCTAAACCTTTTTTCCTTTCCGTTTTTATTACAATTATTATTATTTTTGAGGGATACAATTATTATTATTAAGTAGTAATTTGTTAATTAATAACGCTTTTTTTGTCAAGTAAAGTAACCTTACAAAAATTAGATAGACCTCCGAGTCTCAAACTCAATAAAGGATTAAATTAAATTAATCCATACGCTAACATAATTAGCTACTCAACAATAGAATGCTAGTTGTCACAATATTGCAATTGAGAATTAAATAAACATGAACTACGTTATATATCTCGGCAATTAGAAGATGTTCATTTGGATTTGAAAATAAATTTCATTTTGTAATCTACAATTATGTGTTTTATAAGAAAGAAAATGCCAACAATACTTTTTGTACAACTAATATGGAATCCAAACTACTAGTATATCCGAAATAGAGAGAATTCTTCCGGAACCTATTTTCTCAAACCTTTTTGTCAAATATTAACAATACTTGGTTGGCAGTTGGCATGAGTAGTTGATGCTATAAACTAAAGCTTTATCGGCATGATACTTAAATTAAATCCCTCTCAAGGCTCTAACCATGGCGTCCTCCGCAAGTGAAAGTTCAAGAAATCGGTAAATCCTAATATAGCTACAATTGTCTTGATTTTTGGAATGTATAATCTCCCTAATGACTCCTTTTTTTTACTAACAAGAAAGAAAGATTTTTTTAAAACACTTAGCTTAATACTTAATTGTTTGGACTTGGGAGAATCCAATGCACCTTATGTTGGTTGGAGAATCCAATAAGAGCTCAATAAGTGAATAAGATTCCTGCCCTAGTAGCAAAATACAAATCTTCCCTTTAATACCAAATAGAAAACTATTATTATTACTATTACTATCTGGATTTTTATTGTTGGAGTGATCTGATTTAGAGAGCAATGATTCAAAAGCAATAAAACAGAATGTAAGATATAGACATTGGATCTAACCTTTTTTCTGCTTTAAAAAACAAGAAAGTCAAACAAGTCAGGATTCTATTGATCCACATATGCTCAGATTATATGTATACATGGTTAATATGGCAACATATTCATTGAAGAAGCACATGCTGTCAGATGAACTCAGAGGATTCTGTTTCAGAGTTCAGTTTGTTCTGCAAAGTTTCGCTGTCAGGTTTCAGATTAACTAGCAGGACCAAATTGGACAACTAATAGCTCAATCAATAGTTAGACAGCGAGACATTTATCATTTGAAAGCAGATTACAGCTGATTCAATCAGTGTTGACATCAAGGCAAAGCTTTTGGAGTAATTATAATTTCTTCAACCTCAGAAAGTAATAAGGAAGGTTGTAAAAGCTACTGGAGCTAGACTCAAATGGGAAGTAGTGTGTAAGCCTAAAAGCTTTAAATGAGGTTTTTTTTTTTTTTTTTTTTAGGGGGGGGGGGGGGGGAATTTTCAACCTTCCGACAGGCGACAACAATAGTTTGGTCTTTAAAGAAGTTACTGCAGCTTAGAACCATTGCTCATAACCTTTCAGCAGATAATGCAAGGATGCTTGAGTACTTATTAGACAGAAGCAAATGAAGGTTCAGTGGCATGCATAGGCTCATATGGTACACTCACCATGAATTCAAAAGTATGGAGTTCTTTTATATACTTCACTTGGCTCGAAAGGAATAACAGGCTGTCTGGAAAACCATAATCTACTCCATCTCAGATAATTATGAAGATAGCAGCAGTAATCCAAGGAAGATTGCATTGTTTGAAGAATATCTCAAGAGATCCTGTCAATTTGCAACTATGCCAGCAGTATTTCTGAGGACATTTTTGCTTGATTTATACCTTTGCTATTTGTAAGATATCTAATTCGTTTGTATAGCAATTATACTGACATTAGCAGTTTTAATTGCTCATTTTTGGATGAAATAAAACTAAATCTTTTATCCAAAAAATAAAACTAACCTTTTATCCCCAAAAAGCAGGGCCAACTTGCAGCTCCTGCATTGCTCAAATTTTATACATTACTGATAATAATCAAATTTGTCCATTGCATCGCTCATTTTACAGGGTAAGAACACATTGAACTAAATAGTTGGGGTTTGGAAAGAGATACTTTCCAAACAAACCATGGCAGAAATGTTAGTAATTAAACAAGGAAGTGATTTGTGAAAGAAATGCTAGTGATATTTCCATTAATATGTGGCAACTAGCAAGAGATGGATATCTTATCTGTGTCTGATAATAGTTTGGAGAAATACAGTTGCTGCGGCTGCCCATTGCAGAGAAAATCGACTACCATCTTGATAAATTTCGATAGTAGGAAGAGAAAGAGGCCTTGAATCATGGGTCAGCAACTGCTCAAGCTCGTTGGATTAACATCCATGGGAGGAGGTTTTTGAAGGTTAACATGATTTACTGTCTAAATTTTGCAATGTGAACCCATATAGTCTACAATGTGTCAGGGTCCTCAGGGAAGAGTAGCCTTAGTGTAGCATGAATTTGAGAATGGAGTGGATGTGATATATCACCTGAAACAAATTCAATTGCTCTACCATTGACCTCTACCATACTGCATCCTGGTGCTTTCTTGAGCCCTCTATCACCAATCATCCTGCGAATCCTATGACCATCTTCACTTTTCTGAGCACTAAAGTAAATGTTAGATAACTGCACAAGAGCTGCATCTTCTTCATCCCCATCACAATCTTCCAGCTCTAGAAGCTCTTTAACAGCAAGCTCAGCGAGCTCAACATTGTTATGAATCCGGCAACTGTTCAATACAGCACCCCAGACTGAAGCAAGTGGTTTCATAGGCATTCTTTTTATGAGCTTTAGAGCTTCATCGAATTTACCTACTCTGCAAAGCAAATCAACTAAACAACTATAATGCTCATGTTTAGGCACAATCCTATATTGATTTTCCATGTTGTTCAAGAAAAACAAGCCTTCTTCAACCAACCCTGCGTGCGTACAGGCGGTTAGAACCCCAAGAAGAACAACCCCATCCGGCCTTATTTTTTCATTTTTCATCCTTTCTAAACACTGCATCGCTTTCCTTGCATGACCATGGACAGCAAAACATCCAATCATAGCTGCCCAGGAAAACACATTCCTTTTACTCATCCCTTCAAAAACTTCCACAGCCAAGTCTAAACATCCACACTTTGCATACATATCAACAAGTGCTGTTCCCATAAACACATCAAGTTCCAAGCATTTTCCTCTTTTCTTCACATACTCATGAATCCATTTCCCTTCCCAAAGACTCCCAGTTTGTGCACAAGCTGTCAAAGCTGTAGTCAAGCAAAACTCGTCTGGCTCCACCCCAAAAGCCAACATTTCCTTAAACACACCCAAAGCTCGAGTAGCAAAACCGCACCGTAATAAACCACTCATAAGCACATTCCACTTGACAACATCAACATGAGTAATTTCATCGAACACTTTCCTAGCATCACTCCATAGCCTGGCTTCAACATAAAGCCTTATAACGCCAGTTTGTACATAAGAATCTGATGAAAACATTCCATTCTTAAATACCCAATTCTGGATTTGCTTTCCCGAAGGCAATGAACAAGATTTTGCACAAGAAACAAGAATAAAGTTGAAGGTTTGGCCATTGGGTCTTAGATTTTCCTGCTTTATAAGGAGGTTGAAGTAATGAAAGGAAGATTCTGGATGGGGGCTATTAGAATGGGCTTTAATGAGAGTGTTGTAGATAAATAAGTTAGAATTCTGAAGCTGGTTGAAGATGAGGGAACAGTAGTGGAGGTTCCTCGGGAGAGAGGAAAGAGAGGTAATTACTTTGCTAATGATAATGGGGTTTTGGTGGAGACCTTGGGTGATTAAAAGCGCGTGGATGGGCTTGAGCTGAGATGTTTTGGTGCAGTTTTGTAACAGGGCTAAGCACCGGTTCCAGGCTTGGGTGGTGGCGCTGGGGTGGTGGTGGCTCATGGTTGTGGGGTTGACTCATGAGAATTTGCAACCTGGGATTTTGGGTGTTTTCATTTTTTGGGTCTTCTGAACGTTGGCTTGGCGCCTATGGTGGAACTGTATGCTTTTTAGAGGAAAGTTTAGCAGAAAATATTTACTTCCATTACAAATGACTTTGCTAATGTAGGATATGTCTAAGCTCTCTCATAGAGTACTTAAATTTATTAACTTGTTTTAGATACGAGATTTTTTTTTTTTTTTATTTTTTTTTTTTTTTTTTTTAAATTTATGCTAAAGCTACACACCCAAATTTAAATTGGTAGTCAATGGAAGCCAAAAAGAAATAATGTAAAAAATTTTGGAAGTATATTGGTCAATGGAGGGAATGACTGAGTATTGGACTGGAGCCGGACACAAATTACATTTTTATGTTTTCTGACTGCTTTAATTCTTTTTTTTTCCCTATGGAAGGAGGAGAAAACCATTGCTAAGCAAGTTGATCCCTCATATGATTGAAATCTCAAAGCAAAAAGGCAAAAAATAATTCAACTTTGAAATAACTGTACAAAGATACATATTTCTCTGGTTGATTGTTGAGTTCAGGCATTCAGCAGATGATAATTATTATGCTAACAATAGAACCAGAAGAAATAGAAATCGCTCTCTCCAATATTCTCAAAATCATTCCAACATTTAACCAGAAAACAAAATCATTCCAACATAAAGAACACTCTGAACCTTTTATGCATGTCAGAATATGACTTTGCCTCATTCCAACTCTATTAGCAAAACTGCAGAATGTACAATTACAAGTTGGTGCTTCATGATATTCAACGCGATCCGCTTGGATTAAGTTGCAGTGGACTTCAATGATTCACAAGTTCACTTGCCGCTGGTAAAATTTCCAGATAACACAGAGATTATTAGTATATGATGAACATGAATATTATGCAGATATATGCATGGTTCAACACAAGCATATGCCTCTGGCCCAAAAAAAAAAAAACACAAGCATATGCCTACATGCACAGCATTAAAATAGAAATAGGAAGCAAAATACACTAACTATTTGCTGATACAAATTAAAGTAACATTTGCATTGGAAACTCTGTTTCATTATCCCTTAGCTAATCATCTTTATGGTTTTTGGACACCTAGTCGTCTAGCCAATATATATGCATCATGCATGCCAGAAGAAGGCATTCAAAAAGGTTCTTAAAACATTAATCCTGTTTTCAAGATCTATTTCCTTCCAACCTAATTGTCTGGTTGATAACAGAACTAAAAAGTTCCTTCAATTTGCTACACAGAGCAACGGGTAACAGAAAAATGTAGAAACAAATGGAAAAAATTTGTGCAGTTTAAAATTTCTTTTGAGCAATGATAGGGAAACCTTGTGTTATTTAGTCACATAAGATAACAGCAGGAGCATCAACACATGAAAATCAAAACTCTAAATCAAGATCAATATTGCATCAAGTTATTTAATAAGTAGTAAAATAGAATTAACCTTTAGATGATAGAGGAACCAAAACGAGATTCATGGCTGCATTGTTGGGAGGAAGATGCAAGCGAAGAGGATAAAGCTGGCCATTCAAAGGATTACGAGAACAAATGCAAACCTCCTCATCCACCCCTGCTTCTTCCTTCAACATTTGCTTCAATTCCTCAACCCCACTGCCCTTAACAGTGAAGGTACGTTCCCCAATTGCCTCATCAACATTCCCATCATCATCAATTACCTCATAGTTAATAACCCTTCCTTCAAATGACACCCGTGAACAGAACGAATCATCAGACTGCATTATATAAGAAAAAAAAAAACAAATGTTGGTCATCAATAATTTGTAATTATACATGATTTCCTTTAGAACAAATCAAAAATCTACTAATATGTCATACCTCAACTCTACCCATTCTAGGCCCTCGGAGTGAAATTGCTGAAGGTGAACCGGGATCAGAACGATCGCTATCAATTCGATCAATAGGCTGAGGGATCTCTACAGGAGGAGGAGAGGGT
This sequence comes from Corchorus olitorius, assembly GCA_001974825.2. NCBI lineage: Eukaryota > Viridiplantae > Streptophyta > Magnoliopsida > Malvales > Malvaceae > Corchorus > Corchorus olitorius. The sequence goes on from AWUE01018945.1 coordinate 10,863, forward strand.
GATAATACCGGAGCAGGAGGCGGAGCCGGAGCCGGATCCTTTTTTCGAAATTCTACAATATCAACATCCCAAAGAACCCAATCTTGAGTTGCGGTTCTATGAGGAACATCGTGGGTAACAGAATTCCTCCAAGGGGGTAATCCTCCATTTGCGCGTAAATATTGGCCATAACGAGTCCTTAATCTAACCTGAACACCGTCCCTAATAGGCTCCCATTCCACCGACGAATCCAATCTTTTGGGCAGACTCTGCGATACTTTTTTCCCTGTCATTCCAAGAAAGCATGGCATGTTGGAAGCTGTTAAGTATTTTCCATAACAGCCTTTCAAACGTACCACAGATTGATTTGAATCCACAATTTCCACCATCCATTTTGCATTCTTAACCGTCCCATCTCGGTCTTGGCAAACACTTTCCTCATCGTCTTCCGCCAGTAGGTATTTGTCATGGTGGCTACGTAGTCGAACAGCATTTGCTTTTCGGAAGATTTCCATGGCGCTCGCACTTCTCTGATTCAGGTAAAATATCTATCAATTCAATTTCTCCACAAAGCAGAGGAAAATGATATTTACAAAGCAGATTTTCATATTGCTTTCTAATTAATTTTCTTACCGGATTCCAAGTTGACAAGAACAAAATCAAGGAAATTGCTGCACAATGCCAGAAAGCTATTGATTTGGGAGAAAGGGAAATTGAGGAGGATTCAGGAGACAGAAATTCAGGGTGGGAATTTTTTTGGACAATGAAACAATGGTTTATTTTTTATACCAAATTAACATGAAATTAGTTCAAAAATAATATCGGGAAAAGAAAATCTGGAGGTGTGAACTCTAATTTTAGCATGTATTTTTGGTTGTTTCATCTGCCATTAGCTAAATCTCAGGTTATCTTTTGTTAATCTTTCTTCCCCTGATGTTTTTTTTTTGGGTAAGTTAATTAATTATAGTTAATTTGTTTGAACTCACTATTTGTGATTGTTGCGTTATCTCCTCCAGAAAGATCATTCTTTGTAAAATGATACTTATGATGATAGTTTTTCTTAAAGAAATAAGAGATTTTTGCTACTCTTCAAGAGAAACTTTGAAAAAAAAAAAAGTGTACAACACCAAATGATTTTAATTTATAGTAGTACCTCAATTCTCATTTCTCAATGTATTATAGCCCTTGGTCAAGTATGCCTAAATGTCACACTGGAAGTTCTAAATATCCTCGAAAAATACTAGTAATTTGTTGTTAAATAAAAGTTTTTTTTTCCTTAAAGGAAACTAAGTGATATAGCTCTCTCGTCTCAAATTGAATGTCTATGATTTTCTTTTTGGTACCGAAATTGAATGTCTATGATGACACTATTAATTTAAAGATGTTTGACAATGTAATGTACACTAATTTCTTAAATATTTGAAAACATATTGTCAAATAAGTTGGACTTGGAACCTTATTTTTAATTAAAAAAAAATAAAAAACAACTTTTAGATGAGATCCTCCACTTCTGGCAAAAAAAAAAAAATCCTCCACTAAATATTACTTCAAAGGATAAAATCAATAATCAATTTGGAAAGTGATATTTTGGTTATAAGGCATGTTGATATAAATAAATTTTGTAAATCAAAGACAAAGACTTTATCAATATATATATCTTAAAGTTGACAATTAAATTTTTGGTACTAAAAATAGCCAAGTTGGCGGGTCCTATATATGGGAAGATATTTACTTAAATTGGTTCACATTTTACATGGAGCTTATTTTGGTATCGTTTCCGTTTTCTGTTTTATGTTGCCAATTTTCTGTTTTTGGAAATAAAACAGTGAAAACATGTTTGGCAGGCTGTTTCTGTTTTCAAAAATTTTGGAAACAGAAATAGTGTTTTGGAAATAAGTGGAAGCAAAAATTTTGTGTTTTCATGTTTTTCCAAAACACTTCCAAAACACAGAAACACAATGATAAACGGTAACTTACATGCTTTTTAATCATTTTTTTTTACTTTTTCATTTAAAAACATACAACCAAATTGTATATCCAAACATGTTTTTGTTTTCAAAAATTGACAGCGTAACAAAAACAAAACAAAAACAAAAAACAGAAAAACGAAAACAATATCAAACGACCTTGGTCTCAAGTCAACTAGCTATATATATTCGATTATTTTTTTTTTAAAATATTATTTGAGGAAAGAACACCCAAAAAGTAGAAGAAAGATGTATGATTCAATATCAACCAAATGAAAAAAATTAGAAAAAAGAAACCTTGCCTGTGTCCTGAATGCATACTCATCGAAGCTATCAGTAACAAGAACTGCTGGCAAGTCGGAATTGGAAGAAAAAGTTGAAAAAGTTGAAAAGCTCGAAGCAATCGATGAAGAAAAATCAGACGATTCCAATATGTCAACAACATCAACTTCCCAAAGAATCCAATCTTGCGTAGCGGTTCTGTGTGGAACATCATGTGTCACCGAGTTCCTCCATGGCGGCGTGCCGCCGTTTGCTCGCAAGAATTTCCCATAGCTCCTCGTTCTTAACTTTACTTGATTCCGATCGGTAATTGGCTCCCAATCTATGGAACTATCATGTTTCGATGATGGAATTGCTTGCATAACTTTTTTGCCCGTCATGCCAAGTAAAAATGGCTCATTAGTTGCAGTTAGGTACTTGTTGTAGACACTCTTGAGACGAATAAGATGGGTATCTCCTTGAACGAATTGTACCGTCCAACGAGCACGTTGAGAGGACCCATTTCGGCTTTGCCGGACTGTTTCTTCGTCTTCGTCGGCGACTAGATACTTGCCAAGGTGGCTACGGAGTCTTACTGCTTTAGCTTTGTGAAAGAACTCCATATGAGATTGGTTTGTACTGATTCTTGATGTGATTGGTTTTGCTTTTAGAGGGGAGACCTCTAATTAGTTATAAGTTACAACTTACAACTGTACCCATAAACCCTATATATATATATGAAGGAATAAAAATCCTCTACCCATAATTTTAATCCACTGGTTAGTGCCACATGACTTTTGTTAGTCATTAATGTTATATTTTAGGATTATTTATATTTCCACTTTTCTTCGTTTCTGTTTATTTGCTTGATAATTTACAAGTTGCTGATAGTTTTAAACATAATTGACTTGGTTAGAGAGAATATACAAATAATTGGCCCGGAGGGTGGGATTGAAGTTTGATGGAAACCGATTTTAAATTACATCTTGTGCAATATAATGTTATTATTAATTTTGAAAAGATTAAATTTGTCCAAATTTCTAAAAATTATTGTGAATAAACTCATCCAAATTTCGTTATAAGTATATTTTGTTAATCATTTTATCAATAATAGAAATTATCAATTCGATTCCTTGGAAGCGCATTTGTTGGGAGGGCTTTAACATTACATTCTCTCGGCGCCAAAAGGGATTAGTCTCAGGCCCAAAGGACTTGGGAATACCCTTGGTAAAACCAAAAATAATAGAAGTTATTATCAAATTTACAATAATTCGTTATTGTATATATAATCATCAAAAACTACATGTGAACCAACAAATTCAGTAAGTTTTCAAGTTAACAATTTTTTCAACTTCTCAAAAAAAAAAACAATTTCATCAACAATGGATGTTATCGAATTTATAATACACGGTTACTAAAACAACTATGTAGTTATGAAAAATGCTTTACACCAAAAATCCAATTAGGGATGCAACCGGATAGGGTACCCGCGAATTTTGAGGTATTCGTACCCTAACCCTATTATTTTCTAGGCTACCCGTACCCTATAACTACCCAATTATTTTTTTAAATCACTACCCGTACCTTACCCGTATAAAATATCAACTACCCGTTAACTACCCTAACCCGATAAAAAAACCTAAATATTTTTTTGCTTTATAATTAAATAATAATAAATTAATTAAAATTAAAGAAATAAATTAAAATTAACTTGTATAATTGTAGAACAAAGTTAAAAATTATATTTTTAACCATAAACAAATTTTAATTAGGTTAATTAGGAGTAATTTTTAAATAAAAATTTAATATTAAAATAATCAATTAGTAATCGGGTTCGGGTAATGGGTACCCAAAGGTCACTACTTGAACCCGTCACGGGTACTAAAATTACTATCCGTACCCTACCCTAACCCTATTATACAATAACCTAAGCCTACTTAATCGGGTCGGGTAGTGCCGGGTACCTATTATCCACTACCCACTTGCATCCCTAAATCCAATAACATCTAATGATAAGTAATTTTGGTAACAATTTAATCAATTAATGAGGTTGTCAAATTTACAATACTTAGTTAGTAAAAAAGCTATAACGGTTGTGAAAAACGTTATATATGTATCAACAAATTTAAAATCATTCATTATATCATTTGTCAAATTATTCGGATACATGAAATTTGAGAGTTGATTTAAAAAAAAATAAATTGGAATGACTGTATTCTCAAGAACAATGTTTTGTGTGGAAACGCAAAAAATCGTGAAGTTAATGTTTTTATCTTCTTTAAAAAAACTTTATTTGGTGAGCCTAGTTTCCAATAAGCTATACTCAGTTCGAGACACAACATTTGAGAGTTGTATTTGTTCGCAAAACCATGAAGTTGAGGTTTTAGGCTTTAAGGTTTTAGGCTTTAAAGAAAACTTTGTTTGGCGAGTCAATATTCCAATAAGCTCTACTGACTTCGATAGATATTACATCGTTTTATTAAAAAAAATCATTATGATCATTTTCAAATAAATAATGTTTCACGCACAAACGCATAAAATAAATAATGTTTCGTGCACAAACGCGCAAAATTGTAAATTTGAGATTTCATGCTTTTGAAGAAAGTTTTGTTTGGCAAACCACTTTCCAATGAGATCTACTAACTCTGAAACACGACATCTGAGCGTTGGTTATACAAATAACGGATTCAGAATGGATATTTTCTCAAGAATAACTTAATGCACACAAACACGCAAAAACGTGAAGTTCAAGTTTTAAGTTTTGAATAATATTTTTTTTTTGCAAACTTACTTTCCAATGAGATTACTCATTCTGAAACACAATATTTGAGTGTTGGTTTCGCAAATAATCTATTTGGAATGACTCTTTTCCCGAAAACAACGTTTTACGCACAAATATGAAAAATTGGGAAGTTGAGGTTTTAGGCTTCTTAGAAAGCATGATTTGCCGAGTCCACTTTCCAGTAAACTTTATTCAAATGTAATGAAGGGAAACCTAATATGTAATGTACTAAATTTTAAATATATTTTTGTGTTGGTAGTTATCATGCTCCAACGTAGAAATATTGATAACCACACTGTGAAAATCTGATAACCTTATTATAAAATTTCGATAACTTCACTATGAAAATTTGATAACCACATTGTGAAATTTTGATAACCACACTATGAAATTTTGATAACCTCAGTGTGAAATTTTGATAATCTCTCTATGAAATTTTGATAATTACACTATAAAGTTGGTAATCGCACTATGAAAATTTTGATAACCACACCATGAAATTTCGATAACCTCCTAATTATGAGAATGAAACATTAATATCCTCTCTATGTAATTTTTTATAACCTCTCCATAAAATTTTCATAGGCTCCCTATGAAATTTTGTTAACCTACCTAGGAAATTTTGATAAGCACAAATTTTGATAACCTCCCTCCCTATGAAATTTTGTTTACCTTTTTATAAAATTTTGAAAACCACACTATAAATTTTGATAACCTTCGTATGAAATTTTGTTAACCCCTCTAAGAAATTTCGATAACTTTTATGTGAAATTTTGGCAACATTTGTATGAAATCTTGATAATCTCCATATGAAACTTTTGTAACCACACTATGAAATTTTACTGACCTTCCTATGTAATTTTGGTTTGATTGTCAGATTGATTTCTATGTTGTGACAATTGCGTCATTACATCTTCCTCATTATTTATTGGGGAAATATGTGCATTAGATCATCCTCTTGTGGACTTCCCTACTTTTTTTCCTTCCACTTCATAACCTTCCCATCCTGACTTCTCCTTTGATGATCAACTTTAAAGTTTGGCCAGATAATTCCATCTTTGATATACTTTCAAGTTTCAGGCAATTGTAAAAGACTATGCTTTCTAATTTTGGTTCTTGACTTATTTGCTTTCTAATTTTACTTGTGCCCCTTAAAAAAACCTCAATATAATATTCTCATACATTTATTATAAGGTTTCTTAATAATTTTAAGACATTGATTATACTTTAAAAATGATAAATTACATATATATACCATGTGGTTTTGAGTGGAACAAATATGAACCTGACGGTTTAAATTTTGAGACTGAGTTTAGTTTCCGTTATCAAATCCTTAACAGTAGTTAACCTTCAAATTTTAAACCCCAATGATCAAAATTTACCAAAAAAAGTTATGCTTGCAGTATTGCATATTTCTTATTAATAGTATTATATATTATTCATATTTGGAAAATATAAAATATAATATAACTTTAGTTACAGTTCCAGTGGAGAAGATTGCCTTCCGCCCTTTCCAAATATTTCCAGACTTTGATTGGGCCTTTATTGCTCTTCTTTCACCTTTAAGTTCCAAACATGGTTTTGGTAAATTTACCGTTTTTTCTAAAGATGCGTCGAATTAATGCTATCCGTTGGTCTTAGAAATATTCACATGTGACTATATCATACTGCGGAAGTGATCATCTTTTCTTAGGATTATGCACTTATTCTGTTTGATTACAAAGAAATCAATGGAAAGTAAGTATGGTAAATAAGGATTTCAAACTTTCAGTACTCATAACTTTTACATCAGGCTAATAGCTACCAGTTACGTACTTTCTTTCCTTTTTTTTTTAATTTATAAAAACTAATGTACCATTAATCAACATTCAAACTTTGAGCTTCCATGTGGTTTTTTAAGGCTATATCAAGAAGAAGAATAAAGTCCTTAAAAAAGAATAATAATACTAATAATAACTTTAATATATTATAATCCGAAAATAATCATGAGAAGTAAATTATTAATTCATAAATGGGGGAGCTTTACCCAATCACATAGTTGTTTTTAAATCCTTCACTGATTAGCTTTTACCATTTTCAATTCTGACTTTCAATCTTCAAAAATTTAAATTAATTAATACACAAATATAGTTGTTTAATTTGCAAGGATTTGAAATGATCAATCTTATTGATGAGACAAAAAAAAAATAAAGTTCAATTTATGGAATTATGGTTATCATCAATAACTTATAAGATGGTTATACCGATTTTCTTATTCAAGATTAAAAGAAAAAAAAAAGAAAGAATGGAGTGGTTATCAGAAAGGCTGCTATTCACTAATTTTGTAATTTTATTACATTGGTTACCAATTTTTTATATTTAAAAAAAAAAACTACAAAGGTAGAAATTATTAGATGATATTGTTACACCATGTCAACCACAAACATCAAATCAATTTTTACATGAACAATTTTAACCCAAGGTTTAGCCCCTTTATAAGTCTCCAAATTTAAGATATCAATGGATATGCTTTTAGAATATCTTTGAGTTGTCATCATATTAATGGTTGGTTCCATAGCTAACTTGGTGGGTCAGTTTCACCTAATAATTTTTCTTACAAAGGCTATCACAAATTAAGATACTATCAACAAACTTAATAATATGAATCCTTATTAATTTTTTCAGCAAGAATGCTGTCGATTTTCTTATCAAAAATTATTAAGCTATTAATTTAGGTGTATAATAAGTTATGCTATTGCCAAAAAAATTGTTACTGATTTTATTTTCTAAGGTTACAAAAAAAGTTAAGTTATATTAATAAAAAGAATATTAAAAAAACTTTCCATATCTACATGAATTCTCCCTTCTCGTTTGAAATTAAAGAGTTTTTTTTTGCCATCAAATCAAAGAGTGATTCATTAATGAAATAATTGCGAAACTATTTTTCTTATCTAAGTTAATTTCTTAAAAATATTTTATTAAAATGGATTTAGGTGATATTGTAAAAGAGCTTAAGCCAGTAATAATGGTAATGGTTGTTTTAGGTAGTGAATTTGTAAGTTATTTTTATTAAACTATTTTTCTTATCTAAGTTAATTGGGAAAATTAATTAGGAATTCCTTTTGAGTTTATTATGAGGTATAGAATTGTGTATAAACCTTCCTTGTTCGATAGAAGAGGTTAGTGAAATTGAGCTAGATGGCGTTGTTGAAAATGCCAGTATGGATATTGATGGCGTTGAGCCCGATGTTATTGCAATTTTGAGCTGTTTTGGAATTTTGATTCTATGGAATCAAAATACAGTAAATAAATATAAATTATAAAAAATAATATTAATTTACAATATCTTTCTATAATTTAAAAAAACTTTAAAAAAGTTTAATGACAAAAAATAACATTTCTTAAAAAATTATTATATTATAATATTATCTGAAATTTCCCAATTAAAATTTTTGAGTTCGTGATTTTATAAAGTAGTAAGATAATTTGGGTTTTGGGAAAATGCAACTCCTATTGATCTTTGGGTGGGAAAAACAAACCAAGCGGCAAAAGAACTTTTTTTTTTAAATTGTGTCTAGAATTTTAAATCTTCTTTTCAAGTCAACAAATTTCTTATATGGGGTTTCCTTTTGTTTACTTTGAGAATTGATTAGATGGACCACTATTATCACATCATTCATGGTACCAACTAATTATGATAAATCAGATTTTTTCTTATAATTACTAAAACTTTACCTAATCAATGTCCTAAATTTTGGGATCATATATCTAATATTGTGAGAAATTATTACATGAACCACTCTCACCACGTTATAGTCATGATCCCAACTAATAAATCTTTGCCAACTTGGAGATTTTTCTTACAATTTCTAAAATTCTACCTAGTGATATTATCCTTAATTTCAAGACTTACCCAATAAATTTTACCTTATTGATTAAAGTTGGGGCTAAACCTGATACTTAATTAGTGCCTTAATTTTAGGAATAATTCTAATTTGACAAAATATTATTGATCGATACCATGAGTGACATAATGAGAGTTGTCCATCTAATAATTTCTCTATTCAAAATTTATTTAATTATTACATAAGAATGAGGTTTCCATTCAAATCTTATAAAAATGATGTAATAAAATTAAACTTTCCGTTTAATGGTTGGTATGAAGGATGAACATTATAAGGAAATAATTCATTAATGAAAAATTAATTTAAGTTGCACGTTAAGGAATTGGGACTTTCCTCCCAATGTTGGGAGAAGATGATCCTAGAGAAATAACTCTCCTCGTTTCTCTCTTATTTCTTCATATTTTTTTTCTTTTGTTGTATTTCCTTCCGATCAAACAAAAGAAAATTGTTCTGGTAAAAAAAAAAGAAATAAAATAAAATTGTATTTCCCTCCCATTTTCTTTCCGGTACATTTCTTTCCTTCCTACTTCCCCTCATACCAAACATATTGTGGAACTTAAACTAGTTCTTACCATCTAAATTCTCTCCAAAATAAAAATTTATGCCGAAAATGCATATGCACAAATTGATATGTATGGATTATAAACTTGATTTTATTTAATTTTCGGATAATTCTTTTTGATCCTCCAACTTGAGCCTCCTAATAATTAAGGAAATAAATTAAATCCAGGTTTAGCCCCCCTAATAATTAAGGTAAGAAATTAAATCCAGGTTTAGCCACTAGTTATAAATATGAAGAGTTTGAGGATAAATCCCTTGATTTTAGGCTATTATTGAATAGAGTTTTAGAAATTATGGTAAGATTTCTGATGACACGTCAGGAGGGACAAATTGGAAATTCATGTAGCAATACTCTTAATTTTCTTGTTATGAGCTTCATGATCAACTTGTTAATTTTCTACTTTTATGGAAGGAATACTGTTCATGATGAAATTGGTCACATGTCATCATCATGGACAAATGAGGTGATAAAAAACAGGAGGAGGAGACGACTTGAGTGAGTTGACTTGTGGATTTTTTATTTATTTATTTTCTTGTTGAGGTGTGAACTTATTAGGGAAATTGGATAGTGACAGTTAATAAAAATGATGTTCAATAGGAAAAAAAAAGGTGTAGACTTCAGCACTTCCGTTGTGATGTTTCCAGTTTTGGATGTGATGCTCCTATTAAATTCTGACTATTGGATGCAACATCTATTTTCCTGACCATTGGATACTAAAAGGTTTAACCTGCTAAACCGGTTTTAAAAACCTTTTGAAATGAATTCGTATGTGGTAGTCCTCGTGATAGATTTTTACACCTTTTTTATTCCAACCGTTGATATAAACTACATTTTATACTTTTTTTTTCTTTAACATTTTTATGCTGAAATTTTTTTATTCATTATATTGCCTTCTTTTCTTATTCGTTTTTTTTTTCTTTAAACATCCCCAAAATTCAGACGCCTGCGCCTGCCGTCATCATAGGCGGTGATGAATGACAGGGAGACATGCTTGCTGCTAGTTTATTAGAGTTTGGGGAGATCTGAATCCGAGAAAAAAATGTTACTCGTTCCACCATTCTCAACTCTTCTTCAAAAATTTTGTTCTTGTTATTATTATTATCAATAGCTGAATTAGGGCTGTGTAGACACCCCCTTTCTGGTTGTATCCTTTAATTTTAGATTAAATCATTTCCTTGAATTGCATTAGGACTCCATTGACCAGGTAGTTTGTCTTGGTACTTTGGTCATCCTAGTTAATGATTGGTATGGTATCTTGCCAGGTTAGTTCATTTGTAAAATATTTATTAATTAGCACTCTTAATACATTGATAATTGAGATTCAAAAACTCCAAGAAAATATTTACTCATTGTTTTACTTTATATAGATCAGATTCCAATTTCGAACATCTCACTACTCTAATTTGCATATTTAAACTGGCATTTTTGTATTCGTGCATTTAATTTGATTTCATTCATAATTCGTAAACAGAAATGAATAATCAAAAATTTCCATTTTCATTTATGTTTTACATTAGCATTTTATAATTAAAAAGGGAGATTACATTTCATGGCATAACCGAAAAGACCAAAAATGGTTCACATTTCACAAGGGAGCCTTTTGGTCATCCTTGAATTTCTTTCCTGGATTCTGGTAGTTTGAGTTTCGTTCTTGGTAACTTGCTTCTTTCCTTCCT